>JBBMOI010000015.1:11235000-11270000 GCA_038088405.1 Porites divaricata | reverse complement strand
CATTCACACAGCGGCCTTTTCCTGAGCATTTGTCTGGACAACCTGTAAATTAGGAGGCAGAAAGTGACCTTGTATTTTTGTTATTTTCTATGATTTTCTTCTGTTTTGACATATTTTCCGATTATGATTTGACAACTGCCGAGTTTTGTAAATCAAACAGATAATCTGATGTCAAGCTTACCTTCTTTGAAATTCTCTTGGTCCGTGAATGTTGTGTCATTAGTTATTGCCACATCGTAAATGCAGCTTTGTAAATTGCTATCAGAAATGCCGATTGACTTGCACAAACTTGTTGCCAACTACGTAAGAAAAATACGCACTTTTCAGTACTAACAGGTCATCTCATTTCCCATGGGGGGTGGGGAAGGGGGGAGAAGGAAGGGGGGTGGAGGAGGAGAGGGGGAACTCAAGTATTAAAGCTATATAAACTTGTGCCACGGGATATGACATGGCTTTCGAGGTGCTCAGCCCCCTCTAAAGGTACCCTTTTTGGCACTGTGACCCTTTAGTAAGGTAACTAAGTATAAAGGACGCTGGTGCAGAGATTCTATTAAGGCTATGCACTATACTGGAGGCTAAGTTCTGTAAGTTAGAAAGTACATAAAAATTTTATAAGAAATATGTAAACTATTACACACACAACTTTCTCTCCAAAACCCTTTATTTGTATGGGTAATAGCATGATTTGTAGTGATATTTGGTATAAACACCACGAATAATATTTTGGAAATTGTTATACGTAATTTCACGAGCCGTTAAGTGAGTGAAATATATATATCACAAGTGGTATTTATGCCAAATATCACGTTCATATCATGCTATTATTTGTTTATACTACTACCCGCAAAGGGTTTGTAATTTTCAAATTAAACTGAAATACCACTGCTCTAAGCCAATCAAATTGTAGAAATTTCTCATGTAGTAGTATAACACGAGAAATACAACCTTAGATAAAAATTTCCTAGCCTTAATTTCAGAACTTCCTTAATTCGAGTCGAAGCCAT
This sequence comes from Porites divaricata, assembly GCA_038088405.1. NCBI lineage: Eukaryota > Metazoa > Cnidaria > Anthozoa > Scleractinia > Poritidae > Porites > Porites divaricata. Next base: position 11,268,996 of record JBBMOI010000015.1, on the reverse strand, counting down.
ATCTGACATTCAGGCTAAAAGACATCCTTAACAGATTTTCACCGTCTCCCGTTATCAATCGATAAAAATCATTTGATTGCAAACGATTTTTACCGATTTCGATTCTTATGTATTGACTTTAAAAATCTCTGGGATGTAACTACACCCGGAACTGCATGGACATTATTTTAAAAGGAGGACAGATCGCGAAAAACTGGGCACCTACAAGCCTGGTCAATATCAGCCGCCAGAGGAAGATTTTAAACCTGGTTTTAAAGAAAAGATGTAGGTTTTTTTAAAGGATTTTTTTAAAATGATAATTGTTTGATCCTTCGTCTCTGAATTGCAATTCAATTGTCAAAAACTTAACTGTTTGAATGAATTCAGTTTTCATTTCTTGATGAATACATGTATACTGTATATCCGATGAATAAATCGAGATAAATCGATGAACGAAACGAGTGTGTCATCGATTTCTACCGATTGATCGATACAATCGATATCAATCAAATCACATTTAACGATTCTTGTCGATATCAATTATTATCGATTGACTACTCCGGATGGATAGATCTTGCGCTGACCCGAAAACCATATCAGATGGCGCTTAAGTTCAAACATAAGAAAGGTGATTTCGACCCGATTTCTGTAACGCAGCGAAGCTGCGGCGGCGCCGAAGTCGAAAAAGGATCGCCACATATCGGAAAGGTTTCTGTTCCACTCCACTTTGTGAACATGTGTGCACACTATACCAGATAGCTTTTCTTGTCGACGTGAAAAGCAATCCGTTAAAGTGTATTGTAGCCTAATTTAGTATTTACCAAATCAGTGAATAGCAGTTTTTGAGCGTTTTGATTGGCTCCCGTAACTCGGAATATCCTTGGCTATTCACTGTTTTGCGACCAAAGCCAAGATGGCGTCTCCTTTCGAGACATTTTCGAAGAAGAAATTTGTGCGATAAACGAAGCAGTCGTGCAAACAAATACCAAGAAAGCGACGGACTTAGGCTTGTCATTGTTTACTGGCAAGTAGAAAATTATTTTCATGCTGAATTTGCAACAAAATCGTAAAATGCACTTGGCAAAATCCTCGAAATGTTTGTAAATTGTTAACAAAGTTCCTACTAAGTGATGTTTTTAATTTACCAAAAGTTGCTTTTTTTCAGGTTTATCCAACTGATTTGGTAAATACTAAAACAACTACCCCCCTCAGGGTCGGTGAACAGTTCTACTCTTAGCTTCCCTTCGGGGGATAGTTGTATACTATCTTGACTAACAGAACGATTCATCTAGGTTAACTACACTGTAAATAAGAAAGATTCGTTTTAACCCCAAAAATGGGGCCGTTTCGGGGAGTAAAAAACAGTCCTATTTTTGAGTCTAATTTAGCTCCCTTAATCAGGACCAATACAGACCAATTACCCAGGTCTGATTTGGACCCAAGGGTTGAAATGGGTCCTAGCGTTGGCTGGAATAGGCATTTCATGGCGTTGTTTTGGCTTAAATTGTGCTCAAATGGCTCCAGGAGAGGCTCAATCGGACTTAGGCCTGTAGGGCCGAATTGGCACTTTGGGGCTGAAACAGATCTTTCTAGTTTCAGTGTACGTTCATTGCGTTACGGCCCAGGAGTCCGTGCAAAGAAATAAAAACAGCCTGCTCCAAACAGTTTCCATTACCGGCTTTTTATTTGATGGAACGTCATTTTTCTCATTAAAAGGGCGTCAATTTTCAATTTGATTTCTCTAAAATGTGACCAAAGTTTATGAATCTTTGGGGCACCCAGGCGAATCTTTAATTTGCCCACGTAAGCGCAACCCTCTCCGGCAGCCTTTTTAAGCAAATAAGGCACCATTTGGGAAAGAAGGGGTGTCAGTGGCTTAGCCCAAAACAACAAACAAACAAACCAAAACAAAAACAACACCACAAAAAAGAATGCAACAACAAGACAACAACAAAACAGTACGTCAAAAAAACTCACTGCTTGCTTAGTTAAGGAGAAAAAGGATATTAATACTTGTAGACAAATGAAAACAAAAAGCAAATAATAAAGTAACAAACTAATAAGTAAAAGTAAGTACAACGTCGGGAAAAAATGAAAATAAAAAGGTGGCTCAAATACGTCATTACATTTGAATAGATTGAAGGACGTAGCCTTTCATAATTCTTGAAACAACAGACAATAGTAGCTAAATAACGTTTTCTGTTTCATCTCGATTGTTACCTCCAAGACAGACTGTGAAATTCCTTGTAATGAATAAATGGGATGAAATGATGGGTCAGTATAGGAAAGATCCATGGTGTCTTCGTGATAAAAGTTCGATGAACTCCATGACCAAGAATCCCGAGTCCCAGATCCATTATGACAATCCATGATTCTCCCTAGTCATCAAATGAAGGAGCCAATTGATATGGAGAATAAGGTACATGATAATTAAAATAACTGTATTTTCCTTACATGACAAGTGCGAGACTAGTTCTGGAGTTTAAGAGCAAAACTCGTAGGGAGAAGATACAATTTGCCTTTATTAAGGCTTCAAATAATAATGTACACTGTAAAAATGAGCTCATAAAACGAGAGATCTACCATGTTGTCTACTTTTTGGTAGACTAGTAAACTTTGGAAGGTTTTTTTTTTGTTTCGTACCATCGAAGGAAGACTATAATAAACACTTATTAAAGACTGGTCCCGAGGGAAGCAGTTAATTTTGTTTCCCGAGAATTTCACGAGAGACCAGTCTTTAAGTGGTTTGTTATATAGCTGGTAAATTTAAAGCTGGAAATTCTATAAAAACCTCGCTGTAACGGAAGTCGTCGGTCAACATTCGCGGGTAACAGTGCACTGTTACCCTCTGACGTTATAGATTTTTGCAATGATTCCCTCTCAGAGATTTTTTTTTTTTTGGGGGGGGGGGGGGGGGGGGAACAGTTTCATTGTTAGATGTTATTTGACTTGGAAGTAACCAATGAGAGCGCGCGCTGTAAGGAGGAAATTTCCAGCTATATAACAAGCACAAATGTTTCCCTGATGTCAAACGACGTAGGGGTGCTTAACTTTTGCTAAGTAATGCGTTTGCTTATGTAATTAGCCAATTGTATCATGAAACAAGAGCACGACCACTGATTAATAAACTGGTTGCCACAAAAACTATATAGCGATAAGGATCAGACTGAATTCACATAAATTTTATTCGAGAAATATTTTCCAGATTTTATTATTATCATTATTATTTTGATTTCTTAACCTTTTGGTAGCTCGGTTTGACGTCGAATGTTTCTGATCCACGGTAACCAGTTAGGCGAAACTACAGAGCCACGTGTTTCCACAAGACAGCAGGCTTCATTTCTAATTACTTTATAGTTTAAAACTAAAGAATCATTTATGTGGCACAAACTTGTCAATTCAAACTTATCATCTCGTACATGACTCTGCAAACTGCACTGCTCTCTTATAAGCTTCGCCATCCGGTCCCATGAAGTCATTTGTGGCGTTGTTGTCCATAAAGCCACACAGCCCCTCCGTGTGTCCTTTGTACGCAACAGTTGGAGCGTACAGGACATTCAAATATTGCCTTCCCATGGTGCGGCTGTGTTTAACATCAATGGTAACCGTGACGCCTAAAAAATAATTGAGGTGTACAATAAAAAGTTAGCGGGAAGTTTTGGGTTTAATTGAACGCCTAGCTCGCGCAATACTCGTCAAAAATCTTGAAACACTTGTGTGCGTTTCCCCTTCTCCAATGTTGATTTGGGTATTACAGTCGTCTCAGTGCTTCAAAATACGCTTGGCCCAACATTGGGGAAGGAGAGGGGCACATTTGAGTGAGAACAAAAGTGCGAAGAGTGAATTTAAGAAATTTTCGAGAAAATTAAACAAACGGTGTCTGTTTCAACGATTTGTGACGATGACGGTGACGACAAAGAAGAACCTCAAAAAAGGCAATGGATTTACTAGGCAAAAGAAACATTTTGCATGGGCATCACGCTTTTTGCTACATTTCTTTGCCGTCACTGTGCATACTACTAGGACGTTAAACTTCTTTTTTCTACGTTTTATGGGGGACGTAAACACGAGACGAAGATTTTCGTTTTCTTTTAATTTTTTAGCTTCGATACGGCTCTTATGAATTCCACTCTAGGACAACTGACCAATATTTGACGATTTGAATGAGGTGGAATTATAGCGATGAAGTTTGGTTGCATGCTTATAAAGCTCCCTATTCCTTGGTTGCATCAGGGACCTCCCAAGGACGGAATTTCGTACGGGTATAATTTGCATAAATTACCATAATGATTTGATGATGTAGCTGGTTGCATTAAACATCCAGTCACCAAAAACATATCGCCCCGATACACAAAGTAAGTAACTGCATTGTGACACAAACGGTTTAGAAAGCTTTTGTTTCAAACAATTAGGTTAAACAGTATGTTCCACGGCTTAAGATTCTAACGATTACAACATGACATCCTCGATTCCATTCTCATCAGTGCATTTTTGAATGCAAGTCTGAAGTCAGGAAATGATTCCCGAGAATACTTGCCTGATTCGTATTCCAGCGAGATGAGAACAACGCTGTTCTCTTCTTCTTCAAATGTAAAACGTACTTGACGATCAAGCAAAACGGAGCCGTTGTTTATCTCAATAGGTTGTGATGAGTTATCCGTGACATTTATCAGGATTCCATCCACTCTGTTTAACAACAAGGAATCACCATACAGTGACATTAGCAGCTTGCAAAGTTTTTAGTGCTGAAAAAATCTTTCATTGGACACTGAATCTTCTAGAATATTACTGCAAAACAAACAAACAAACAAACAAACAAAAAACAAGGCAAAACAAAGCAAAACAAAAATCTCTACCGATACTTAACAGTCATCTCGTTTGTGTTATGTTAGTAACATACCTAACGATGGGAGAATCACGAGGTCTGTCAGTTTTGATCGTCATGACTGTTAATAGGCTGTGGCCAGCTTTTAGTGCAACTCCTCCTATTAGCGAGGCTCGCCCGTAGTAGAAGAAACGATACTGGAGTCCAAAGTCATTACGTAGGCTTTTACAGCCCCAGAATTCCCCAATACCAAAAAAGTCGAAATTTACACCTAAAGAAGTTGAAATGCAATTAATTTTAATATTTACATGTAAGAATGTGTCACCCTCACTTGAGAGAGCGCTGTAATAATTAACAAATCGACCACAATTTTCTATGGTCTACCCTCATGGACCATAGCTCTCGACCAATCAGCGCTCGAGGATTCGCTCAGTTATTGTAAAACAAAGGATGTCCTTACCATCTAATGTTTCCAAGTGTGGGTCGCCGCTACCTCTCGCAGATATTCTTTCACAGTATTGACCCTCCCATCCTCCAAAACACTCACATTTGGCGCTGCAGTTTGGAGCAATGACAGGTTTTCCATTACCGGAGCAATCTAAAAATTATAAACGTTACTTAAAAAGTTGTCGGTTTGACATAAGAAAAACAGAAAAGAGTAGAAAATACACACACACAAACCAGTAGCATCGACCATGCATTGAATTCCCAGACAAACGAACTACCTCTGTGAAGATCACTCGAATCAATCCTACCCCGCCCGTCACAGAATCAAAACTCTATAAAAGCACAATTGCAAGTGGCAGTGTATTTGGATATTTATTGTGCGACTAATTGCTTTATAAATTGCAGTACTACAACTCTTAGAAGGTTAAATTGATTAAATGGCAAGCAGGCCACAGTCTGTTAGATTTGTGCCCTATAAGTTAGTTATGCCAGTCTAATTCATACAGATGATGAGCATTCATTTATCATCAAGGCCAATCGGCTCAGGCGGCTTTAACTTTCTTTAGTATAGCATATTTCTTATAATAAAAATTAAGAGCCGTATTTCAAAAAATTAAGTGAGCCAACAGCGTACTGGTAATATAAACATTAAACTTGAACAGTGAAACTGACAATCTTAGATTTGAATTGCTTAGCTTAGCTTTACAAATTTTCATGCTTGACCACTGTTAGGTACTGCCCTGGGATGGATTGACTCAAAAAAGGCAATCCCTTTCTTGACTATCAGTCCAACATTGTTGACAGAGGACAAGTGACAACTTACTATTTGCTGTCTTATTTTTTTTTAAAGTATCCGTTAAAAATGTTTTGTTATCGTTTTCGTTCCATATGGAACGAGGCACATTTTCCTATCTGAATCAATTTAACTTTCAGTTTTACCGTTAAAGAGAAAGATCTCAATAACCCTTAGTATGTGAATGTAGATTGATTGCATCCAATTAGCAGGAAAATATGCCCCTTGAGTTCAAAGTCTCATTTTAGCAATGCTTATGCTAACTGGATGAAAACCAGCCCAACAAGGGGGTTTTGATTAAAAATGCGGTTTTTCCGCTACTAACTTCAATCCTGGACAAAGGTCCTTGGGCCAGTGATGCAGTATTCATAATTATTTGGGCGTCGCACAAATAGAGTAATCGAGTTCCCTTGTTTTGATTCAAAGTTGCAATAGGCACGCAATAAGTGCGAGCGTAAACAAGCCAAGCGACGGGAATGTGTCCCGCGCGGTTTGTCACAACACAGCATTTATCTTCGTTACATACGACCCACAGATAACGCAAGACAAACACATCGGTAATAGAAAACAAACTTTTTGGAAAAACAAGGTACACTGAGTGAACAAACTATTAAATAATTTAAATTTTCCCTTTGGAAAATAATCGTCCTCGCAGCACACGGTGGGAATGGTTTGGCTTATTGCCAAGAGTTAGACAATATTTTTGCTCTCAGTTGTCGAGCGCCAAAGACGATGTCACGCAAAATTCCATGATCTCGAGCATGAGTTAATTAAGGGTAACACTGAATGATGCATAATTTCATTGCATATTTTCGGAAAGGAGGTGATTTCTTAAAATCTTATTGAGCAAAATGGCCTTGTAAACAAGTTACATTCTTTCACGGTCGAACAGTAAAAGGGGCACAGTAAGGGCCTGATCACATGAGCCGGGAAAGCAGTGCGCATGAACAGTGTGTTACCTGCTGTCCTGTTTCTCGCTTGGTTCATTCGCCGGGCCGCCCGGCTAGCGTGATTACTTGGAAAATTGCCACCCGGGATTCCGGCATCACAATACTGGGATTCCAGCTAACTGGGCTGGCTCGGTTGACATTTAATGGCAAAGTTGATTTTTGTTGCGTTTAACTAAGGTGCCGGGATCTTTGCAAAGCCAGCTAGTCCACCCACCCTGCCTCCTTCTTCTTAACATCTTCACACCCGCTTTTCCATATTACATGAAACTTTTGCTTTATCCATGTACAAATATTATCCAAAATAAGCGAAAAACAATCCCAAATAGAAAGCCTAACAATGTTTAAAATAAGTACAAGTATGTTTTCGACTACTGATAGGACTTTTCACAACCACCACTTCATTTCAACACACTGTAACTACGTTATCCCTTTACAACCAAATTAGCCCTTCCATAACTACCTCACTGCAACACCTTAACTCACTTTTACCTCCTAAAATAATTATTTTTTGTTACTTCATATTAAATTCTACGAGAAACGATTTTCACTGACTAACAAACTACAGCCATTATATATCTTACCAATTCACGCACAATATAACTCCACGCCTTCCACTTCACGCATCTCAACCAACCCCTAAAATATACGACGCTATTGCACTACTCACTCATTCCTATTAAATACACATAAAAAAACTTCACACACGCCTAGTACATCGACAACCAAATATACGCTCCCACAGTGTATTGTTTTCTGTAATTTCTGGTTACCCTAATGAAAAAAAAAATACAGTGCATCCTTTTCGAAATTATTGAAATTCTTTCTTCGCGCACCCTACACAATGCTAAAACTGGATACATTCTGGATACATACGTACAACGTTGTTTGTAGGTGGGGGAGGGGTTGGTTATGTGTGAATTGAAAAAAAGCCCCGCAAATGCAAAAGCGTCCCAGGTCTTTTGTTCATGATTGTAGCTGGCGGTTGCCAAAGGATTAATTCCGATTGATTTCTCGGATTGTTTGCCCGTATGATGATTTGACTTTGCTCTTTTCGAAATTGGCCAAACATGTCACTAAATGAGGCTGCATATCAACTAATGCGTTGCAAAACATGAAGTTTAAAACGTTATAAGAGTATGAGATCTAATACTTGGATTTTCCCCTACATACTTTGATAAGGCCACATGTCGGGTTGTGTACAGTTTGGTCCTGTTCTGTTCCCAGCACAGACATGTTCTCGTCCGCATTCTGGCCCAGGGATTTTACCATTACTGGAAATTTAAACACAATGAAAATTTGTTTTTATTAGTTATATTCTTATTCTGCACTAACTGTTACACTTTTTAATTGACGTAATTTTACCTACTCCAATAGCTAACAGGAATTAATAATATATAACGATTATATTCACCGAAGTGGAGGTGGCTAGTGGTGTCCTCAATGGACACTGAGGTGAATGATAGTTTTAGTATATACTAAAACAGTGAGATAATTGAGCTAAAGTGATTTTTAACTCATTTACCGTTGCCAGCGATTCCAATTCTGGCGCGCAATGACCGAACGGCCGCGGCCGTCGCGTTTTCTCGCCGACAAATAAAATGTTTGAAGGCATTTGTTTAATTACTGCGGGGAAATTTCTTCGAAAGGAGTTGTAAATTATTTTTGTATTTAAAATCATTCTGTAAATCATTCTTATTTATGAACATGTCAGCTAAATAAAGTAACGCAAGACTTATGCTTAATTTGCATTTGTAAACAAAAAACCTTTTCACAGGTTTCATCGCTAAATTCAAGTCAAAAAGACAAAGCTTTTACATGCTAAAGCTCGCAAACCGAACTTCGTCACCTTCTTCCTGTATTTCGGGAACAGCTTTTTTGATTATTTGTGAAATTTCTTTGTTTGTTACGGCAAAAAACCGGGAAGCCATTTTGCTCGTAACTTACGCGAGTTTGGCGTCGCTCGCTTGGAGGAACTGGAGGTGAATCAGTGAATAGTATACAACTATTTCCCGAAGGGGAGGTGAATAGCGGTGGATATACCGAGACGCGAAGCGTCGAGGTATATATCTAGCGCTATGAAACGACCCTGAGGGGGATAGTTGTTTTTAGTATTTACCAAATCAGTTGGATAAAATCAATCAAAAAAGAACTTTTTGTAAATAAAAGACGTCACTTAATTAGAGTTCGTTTACGTTTCCATTGACAGTGTTTCGGAGATCATTTTTTGTGATTTTGTTGCAACTTCAGCAAGAAAATGTTTTTCTACCGACCTGTAAACACCGACTTGCCAAATTTTGTCTCTTTCTTGGTGTTTGCTGATGCAGCTGCTTCATTTACTGCTAAAATTTTCTCTCTCGAAACTGTCGCGAAACGAGAAGTCCCAGAACAGTAAATATCCAAGGATATTCCGAGTTACGGGAGCCAATCAGAACGCGCGAAAATTGCTATCCACTGATTTGGTAAATACTAATACTGGATATCCGGAGGTAGAGTAGCCAACCAGAGCGCGCGAAAAACACTATCTACTGTTTAAGTATGTACTAAATAGATTTAGCCAGAGCTAAAAGCGAGGCTCCCGCTTATGCATTTTAAACTTACTGTAGACAATGGACTTTAAACTATTGAAAGGACCACAAATCTCATACTTAACTTTTCGAGAAAACCATATGACTGAAAAACATAAACTTGAGTCCGCGATCAATTAAAAGCTAACAACTGGTCAGTGGAAAACTTAAAAAAAAACACGCGAACTGAACGAGTAGGCATCTGAGCCCGCGATCGTTCATGTGACACTGGTCAGCAGATACCTTGTTTTGACACCTGTCAATTGACCATAATATGGATGTCTATTCTCAGATTAAACACAGGTTAAAGGCTCTTACACTAGCCAGAAAATTTGACATTTCACATTGGTTTCCCTGTGGCGCGGACGGACGGGTGGACAGGCGGACGGGCGTAGGGTCACATGATTTCCAGAATTTCTCGGATAGATAGATTACCAAATTTTCTTAGGTATGGGGGCTCCGCTCGCGGGCGTTTCGCGTTCTCGTGGAGCTACGCTATTAGTTCTACCTTCACTGCATAAAAGTAAAATACTACATTAAAAACGCACGATAAGTATAAACTAAAGAAGAGGATCATCGAATAGGGTTAGACACAAATTACGAAAAAAAGTCAAAGGAGAGTACTTACTTTCTTTTGCTCCTATTCTGTTTTTCTTCTGGCTCAGGATCCGGGCTTGGGGTCGCAATCGGATCCGTGGGCCATACTGGTGGAGGTGGTGTACTCGGAGATGAGCTACCCGGAGTTGGTATACCCGGAGATGGTGTACCCGGAGTTGGTCCACCCGGAGATGGTCTACCTGGCGGTGGTGTACCCGGAGGGGGTCTACCCGGAGGGGGTCTACCCGGAGGGGGTCTACCCGGAGGGGGTCTACCCGGAGGTGGTCTACCCGGAGACGGTCCGCTAACTGTGGGACTCACACATTTCTACGAAATAAAACAAAGACAAAAGCAACGTTACGATAATCTTTCGTTATTAGTCTATGAGGGAGTGCTGGATATCGAATGATAAATAACCAATGAAGAGCATACTTCCAAGTTGGTTATCAGCATTTGATTTCCTGTAAGCTGGAGAAGAATTATTATCATTATAATGAAAACATCAACAAGCTACACGAATAAAGCTTTCCAGCTTTGCAGAAATCCGTTAACCAATTTATTGAGGAACAGAAAAACAAACAAACGTTGTCGAAAACTAGACGAGATGTTGGCTTGCTCTCCGAGTTTCTGAAATCCAAGCAAGAAAACAGAAAAATAGAAGAGATACAACCACAGGAACTCAATGATTTTCTGAGTGAGTTTATAGTTACTGTGAAAAGAAAAGATGGGGGCGATTAGCCTCACAGGGTTTATAGCGAGCTTCAATCGTCACTTGAAAAACGTGAAGTATTCAAGGAGCATCGTCGAAGATCGAGAGTTTGAGCAAACAAGAAAGACGCTGGATGCTCGTTGCAAACTCCTAAAAAGAGAAGGTAGGGAAAACAGACCATTTGCAGTCCAGGCTACCAGCGATGACGAAGTAAGCGTTCTTTTCGAGAGTAACATTCTGGGAATCTCGAGTGCCGAGGCTTTAATCAACATGGTCTGGCTGATGAATTCAATTCATTTTGGATTGAGAGGCTGTGATGAACATCGTCAAAAGTCTCAAATTTGCTTGTCAGATGTGAAACTTCTGAGGGATGCCGACGGACTGAATATTTAGAATATTGTGAGCGTAAACCAAACCAAGAAACGGTGAAGAGCCTTGGAATATTAGACTGGTTAATAAAACCTGAAGCTTTCGCTAAGCCGGACGGCCCACCCGAAAAAGACCCAGTTTTTGTCTACAAATTCTACTCTGAGAAAAGACCTAGCTCAATGCAGAGCGTCGAAGCACCGCACTACCTCGGCATAAATCACAGCAAAGACTCCATAAATTCTAGTTGGAGGCGAGTCCGATGGGAGTTATTAAATTTACCTCGTTAATGAAAACAATGGCAGGAACAGCTGGCTTCGAGCGACGACTAACCATAGCGCGCGAAAGCAAATGATGCAAAAATTGAACGATAACAATGTTCCTCCAACACACATCATGCAGCTCTCTGGTCAACGAAATTTGCAGAGCGTTAACAATTACAGCACTTTGAAAAAAGAGCAGTAGAAAAATATGTCGTTGATTTTGAGCGACAATTAAAACGTCCCAAACAGTGGCAACTGCGGAATCCTCCTGCACGAACAGTTTAGTTATTCCTTCCTCAGACGCATTTAGTGGAGCCGTTTTTCATAAAGGACACTTTAATATTACAATAAACACGCTGAATAAGTCACCAAATACCTCGAAATGCTCTGTTTCTACTGTAGTACGGAGCTACAGAAGCATCAAGCGAGTTCTGGACTCATCCCATGAGCACAGCCCGCCTGCTGTACCATTCCAGTGACATTTTTTGTCAAAGCTTTTCTATTGATAGTACTATTCAGTGTTTTAGGGGTCATTTAATGATTTAATCATCGTAAATGGTCTTGAGTCAGCAAATTGTATTTCACTTTCGATATCATGGTTCACAATGTCGAAGGCCTTGGATAGATCAATAAATAGTCCCAAGGTAACTTTTCCTCGATCAATCGCATCTGAAAGTTTATCATATAATTGAAAAGACGCATAGGCAGTAGAGTGATTTTTCTTAAAACCATATTGATTATTAGAAAGGATGTTAAATTTATTCAAGAAATTTATCAAACGATTATAAACAATCCTTTCTAGAATCCTAGAAAAAGCCGGCAAAACGGAAACTGGTCTATAATTGGTAAACAGAGAGAGATCACCTGTTTTAAATAAAGGAACAAGTCGGGCTATCTTCATTTGATCGGGAACGGTACCAGAACTTAAAGATAAATTCGTTTTTCTTTAATACGTTCATAGTAATTTGGTCATAGCCTGCAGCAGTACCTGCACGAAAACTAGCACAAATTTCAATAATTTCCTGCTTAGTAGTTGGTTGTAGGTATAACGAATTCATAAATGCTCCAGAAAGAAAAGAACGGTGAGAAGTGAGACAAGGTGAAATTGAGTTCGCCAAATTAGGTCCGATATTTGTGAAGTATGCACAGATTGAAATGGTCCACGATCTGAGTTGGATCGGATATTTCCTTGTCGTCAACATTAAGGTGGCTCGACTGGATATTTTAGGGGGGAGTACCCCCCAAGTTTAAGCATTAATTACGTCGCCATGAGTAAAGATATGGAAAAAAGATTACCACAACTGTATTATATAAAGATGAAAATTTCTTATGATCTGGGTTTTATTGCAGTCGGAGTCGCCATGGCAACGTAACGACGCCATTACGTTTTTTATTTATCTTTGTGTTTCTCTGTACCAGGAGTTTTTTAAAAAAATCGCTTAAGGGAGCTTGTACCTGCCATAATTGCCTCATTTATGGCAAAGTTTGAACAAATTCTATGAGAGCGTTTTCGAAATATTTTGAAACAAAGTTTTAAGCATCATAAAAACAGCGAAATAGCATGCTATCCACACAATTGGCTAATGTTTTAAGAAAATGATGCGCTTTGGAAACGCGGCTTCATCTCATAGTAGTTTGATTCCATTGAAAACCTTCTACAACAAAAAGAGGGGAATTGCTCTGGGCGATCGTGAGTAAGAAGAACTATATTAACTTGCATTCAGCTGCTTTTGTTACAGTTTTTGCACGTAATTTGGTCTATGCCTACAAATTTCGCATTTCTCAAAAAACCGCTCGACAATCCCAAGATCAATTGTCAATAAATATACCCTGCAAGTTTCAAGAACATTGAAAATAGGGAAGGCTCTTAAATAGAGCCTCAAATATAACCAATTTTTCCCCCAGATTTTGTGTTTACAAGTGAGCGTCCGCATTATTTACTGGCACTGTTTTCAAGTTTCATATGCACTTGCAAATTTAGCAAAAAGATAGAATTTGCAACAAAAAGGACCCTCGGTTAAATCTCTGGAATATGCTAATAACTGGGTAAAGAAATTAGTGATATATTATAACATCACAGCAACTCTTTGTAAGAGTTTCTGTAATGTTATAACCAGAATAATATAATTAAGTGTTGCATCCTACAAGATGAGCCGTGACGTTCACCGTTTCGGCCCTCACTGTTATCTGTGACATAAGCCAATTATTAGCATATTCCGGATATTTCTTCCGAAAGTAATCGAGAGTTCTTTTTGATGCAAATTTACTACTTTTTGCTAAATGTGCACGTGCATATGAAACTCGAAAACAATGCCAGTGAATAATGAGGACGCTCGCTTGTAAACACAAAATCTGGGGGGAAAATTGGTCATATTTGAGGTCCTATTTGAAAGACTTCCCTGTTTTCAATGTTCTTGAAACTTGCAGGGTATATATATTGACAATTGATCTCAGGATTATCAAATTTATTAAAAAATTTATCGAGCGGGTTTTTGAAAAATACGAAATTTGTAGGCGTGGACCAAATTACGTGCAAAAACTGTAACAAAAGCAGCTGAATGCAAGTTAGTAAAATTCTTCTTACTCGCGATCGCCCAGAGCAATTCCCCTCTTTTTTTGTATCAGGTTTTCAATGGACTCAAACCACTATGAGATGAAGCCGCGTTTCCAAAGCCTATCATTTTCTTAAAAAAATTGGCTAATTGTGTGGATAGCATGTTATTTCGCTGTTTTTATGATGCTTAAAACTTTGTTTCAAAATATTTCGAAAACGCTCTCATGGAATTTGTTCAAACTTTTCAATAATTGAGGCAATTATGGCAGGTACATACTCCCTTAAACGATTTCTCATAAAAACTCCTGGTACAGAGAAACACAAAGATAAATAAAAAACGAAGTGACGTGGTTACGTTGCCATGGAGACTCCGATTGCGATAAAACCCAAATCATAAGAAATTTTCATCTTTACATAACACAGTGGTGGTAACCTTTTTTCCACACCTTTGCTCATGGCGACGTAGTTAATGCTCAAACTTGGGAGGTATCCCCCCAAAAAATCCAGTCGAGCCACCTTAAACGTCGTTGGTAAATTACTCTTACTTTTTTTGTTATTAATTACTTCATTGAGTATGGTCCAAGTTGATTTCATATTTGATTTACATTCCTCTAATTTCTTCGGATAATATACAATGTATACGTTTAGCGGCACGTAAAGAACTAGTTAAATTATTTCTGTATTTTTTGTATTGCTTTTCGCGGTCAGAAGAGGGATTACAGAGATAGCGCCTATATAAAATATTTTTCCTTTTAATGGATTTGAGAAGACCCTTGGACAACCAACTCTTGTTCGAATGACTATTTCTTGCCTTTACTTTTTTCAGAGGGAAGCACTTATTACATGAAGCAATATATTTGCTCAAAAAAGTTTCGTAAGCGGAATTTGGGTCACTGTGTTCAGTCACGTCATTCCAATTAACAGTTTGAAGTTCGGCTTTAAATGCAGCCATATTATTATTGAGTAGAGAGAGTTTTCATATGCAAGCAAAGCGACGTTTGGGCATAGTTAGCGTGAGTTGTTAATATGCTGGCGTGTAGTTGGTCTGGTGGTTATTCTTGTGTAGGTTGATTGGTGGCACCCCTGTTGTGGTTAAATGAGCATTCCATCGAGCAAAAAAAAAACTTCTAAAGTAAATGGGAAGACGCTGTTTTGAATCCTTGGAAGTCTTTTCTTGACGTAAAAACATCAACTCTAGGATTTTGTTGACTTTAGAAAGATCGTTCTCTACAAAAATTGGTATAACACCGCGCTCACACATTATCCACTCGCTAGGACGTGAATATTGTTGAACAGCTTGAGATAGCGAACCAATGAGATTTGCTTTAAACACCAAGATCACTGAGTTTGTGTATAGCTGATTCAATAAAAGTTGCTTTGGGCATTGGGAAGCTATTGTTTGGTGTTCAGTCAACAAGTAAATCATTGCATTGTTTCATATGCCGGAATGACCAGCTACCAAAGCAACCTTTTTTGATTTAGCTGTACACTATAGCTTGGGATGTGACTATTTTTACGGACAACCGGCTGAAGCACAATCGTACAATTATTACTGTAGTGCGCAAAGACACGCAGGGGTGGACAATTATCGACCTTGTTGTGCCAGCAGACTAAAATGTCCTTACCACTGAGGAGGAAAAGATGGAAAAGTATCAACACCAAGCTCTCGAAATTAAAAGAATCCGCGGAACCACAAGAGTGAAAGTAATACTCATTGTGATTGGTTCACTTGGAACTATCTCGGGGAATGGAAAGGCCTGGTATGGGAGGTTGAATCTAGCAGATATTTTTGGAAGCGCACAGTTGTCAACCATCCTTGGTCAGTCTTACCGACTACATGCCAGTTCAACATATTTGAGACTTATCTCGGCTAATGGGGCTGTTTTTACCATAAACTTGCAAATTTATCTTGAAACTTCGTCACTGCAACGAGAAAACGACCCAAAACTACCAGGTGTTTTTAGATTAATATTGAGAAAAACTGGGCACTGGCCAGTGGCCAGTGCATGATCATATGGAAGTCTTTGCCATTGCGCATTTCTAAGCTCACTGTTGTTAAAAGAGCCAATGATGATCTCTGATAAAAAACAAACAAACAAAAAAAAACCTTTTGCGAGACAATATGAAGTCCAAACGAGATCGCAAAGCAAGCGGGGGTTTTGAGCACAAAATCGCCGGTTTTAAAAAGGCAACATTTATAAGTAGTCGATGTTTGTTGTTGTTGTTGTTATTGCACAGGCTAACGCCCACCATCCCCCCCCAAGAAAAAAAACAACAACAACTGGCAGAATTGCCGTTTTGTTTCAATAAAAACGTTCGTGAAATCAGCGCAAAACCGATCGCTGTCTAGCGAATTTTGGCCAGAAAATTTCCGCGAGATTAGCTTTTATTAAAGATCGTTTTTCGGCGAAATTGTCCCGAATTTTTCCACGAAATTTGCCGTTTTTTCCACAAATTCGTCTCGGACAACCCCACGAAATTGGACTTTTTTCCGCGCCGAAGTATCAGAGGCCCTGTGTTATGAACGGTTTACGTTATAAAAGTTCTTCATCTGCTCGCCTTTTCTCTCTCTTCCCCCACTTTTTTTCCTTCACGAATGTCAATAATGGCCAATCTTGACCAATCGTATTTAAAAAAGTGAAGGTCCGAATTACATTAGAAGCGTAAGAGATCGGACAAAATGTCCGGTCATCCAAGGATTTGACCGGACAAAGCCTTTTTTTGACCAGACATTGTCTGTTGACCAGGCGTTATTTGAAGCCCTGCAGCATGAAGCGTCTTTTTGCATTTTGTGTAAGGCGTCCGTTTGTCAGAGCTGTTGCACAAAAATGCTTTTGTTATTAACTCTGTACTCACCCTCTCCATTCCAACTGGGCAGATGCAGGTACTGAAATTCCAAAGTAAATAATAAAGCCAATTAAAA
The DNA here is from genome assembly GCA_038088405.1 of Porites divaricata. Taxonomy (NCBI): domain Eukaryota; kingdom Metazoa; phylum Cnidaria; class Anthozoa; order Scleractinia; family Poritidae; genus Porites; species Porites divaricata. The sequence continues at coordinate 11,252,026 of JBBMOI010000015.1, read as the reverse complement.
ACATATTTTCTGCTTGTCGTGGGAACATTAACAAGGGAAAAATAAAACAACTGGAAGAAACTTTGAGATGGATTGAAAATAACGGAAATAGACTGAACGACAACAAACGAACGAACGAACAAAAAAAGTAAAGAAAGTTTACGGAAACGGGATACAGAGTTTACCGCGCTGAAGTTAATTGCCCCATAAACTTTTTCGAGTTTTCCTGAAATTTTTTTGGGTGCACAACACTTTTTTGTACCAATCCTTATGCGTGTATTATTATTATTATTATTATTACTATTATTATTATAATCATTATTATTATTATTTTTAATGGCAGCTACTTGTTACTTTTTTAAATAAACTATTTGAGTTTTTGTTAAAGTTACTCATAATTGACATAACTACACCAAAGCTGGCTAAAGAAGTTTGACCTAACTTTAATAGCCAATCAAAAAACCAATTGCGTCCCCCAAAAATTCTCGCCCTCAAGCTCAAAATGACCATTAAATCAACCACTTACCTAATAATTATATTACGCAATAAAAATATAATGTGGGATGTTGCATCTCTACGCCAACTCACCTCCCACCCACGATCGAGTAAAAACATCAAATCAATCGAATAACGTTTTGTTTCATCTAAGTGTTTTAATAGCTAGGGAACTTTCCAAAGCTTACTTTTTATCACTCTTGATGATGATAATTTTACATACAACGTACATTGTTATGAATTTTGACATTGATATATGTTGTGTTCTTCTACTTGATCTTTGCCTACCTTGGGCGTCTCACAAAAGAAAATCTCAGCCTTTTTGTCAATACAAATTCTCTTCCAACAAATGAAACTGAAACACCAAAATCAACGCCAGGAATACCAAAAAGGCCTTGAAGTTGAGCAGGTGTTCTTCCTTGACATTGACTGGATGGATGAGTTATTGAAATTCCTCCTTGAAGTGGTGCGCTTGCAAATATCCGGACAGAGAGGTCCACAATGTTCACCAAGTCCACAGCATTTTCCACTAGAGACAACAGAATTTATTGTGTTAGCAAGGCGCAGGCTCTAATCCCGGAGGTATATGATGCGGATTAAGCGTATCATTTTTCATGAAAAATATTTATTTTTTTCTAAGCTTGCGAGAGGGTGGAATCCTCCAAATCCTGCAATCTGATTGGTTCCGAGAGCGGTTTTTTTTTTTCGATCTTGCCAGCTAACCCGGGCTGAATCGTTAGCAGCTTCATTCACAAGTTTGTTTGTTATTTGTGACCGTTTATTCGACGTTTTTGCTCTGTTTGTAGTTTTGTTTTTCATTTTTGCTGTCTCAATCTAGATGCTGCCGGTTTTCATTGAATTCTGCCTCGCTAGCTTTCTTCTTTTTAGAAAAGGTTGTTGTCAATGATTGCATTTAACTTTCAATCAGACTTGAATAAACAACACGAACCACTTTTCCAGCAGTCGGTTATCGCCGTTTTCATTTCCTTGTTTATATACTTGTTAATCGCATCGCCTTCTTTTATTGAAATTTCAATTCAAAACCTTAAGATTGATATGTGTAATTAGCTCTTTTTATAAAGCCCTTGTGTGCAGTTTTCATCCCGTTCGATTGAGCTAATCTTAAAGTAATTTATTTTCAGCCGTTGAAAATCTTTGCTGTATTTTTTTTTTGTCATGTGGCTTTTAATATCAAGTTCGTCGATTCTTTTATCCTTGTTTGAGCATCAGATTATGAGTTATCTACCGAGATACAAAACCTTTCTTTATTCTAAGGAGAGCTTAATTGTGATAATATAAATTTCAAGTCAAAAATCATGTTGAGTAATGTTTTGTTTTGGCTTCGCGCGCTTTATCAACACGAACGCATCCTAATACAACACACATTGGTTGAAGGCTGAAGAAAAAATTTCCTGAAATTTTTAAATCTCAGTAGGAAACAAATGTTATTCACCGGCCTAGGTCGGTCCGTATTAATGGTCGGTACAATATCAGGCCTACAAACAAATAGTGGGAAGACGATGCTCGACAACCAGAATGTACCCCTGGCATGCAAAAGGTATGGTAAAAAGGTTGAAAGGGTCGACCATATTGTGTTAGGTTTCCTTGGACTTGCAAATAGTTCTGCTGCATATTTTGAGGTACGTAATTCACTTAAATTTACGAGAGAACTAGAGGAAACAAAGCCTTGCGAGACTGAAAGAAACAAACTGCTCTGGAATTTTAAAATAAATAAGGACCATCACATTTTCCTATGATTTAGCTATTGCTCGTGTGGAAAAGAGAGAGCTTGCCTTTTGACCCTCCCTGAGTGCCTGTTGAACACTAGGATATATAGCAGGGAGAGAGAGAATGGACCTTTCCTTAGGAGAGCTCTATAAACGGACAGCTCTCTACGGACTTGGCTTTGTCCTCTTTTTAAGTTCTTCAAGTCTTGTTCACCAATAAATGAGTTCCCCCTTTCCCACCCAACTTAAAACTACAATTAATAACGGTAACCTCTCCAATTGTATCACTAGCAAAAGACCCTAGCTGTTCGCAGATACTTATCAGAAACAAGTCAAACGCTCTTACCTAACCTCTTGAACACATTTGTGTTCGATGATTTGGTTTTCCTGATGGGTGCTACTGGCATTTCGATAGAAATTGTAGGCGTTACTGTGATAACTAACTGTGCTCCAGTCTTGAGCTTGGGATTCGGCTTATTCCAACCCGCACTTAGTCTGATCTGTGGGGATCAATATTCCACATACCCATGAAAGATCCCAATCACATATAACAAGGCTATCACATGGAGGCTACGATCATCACAAGATAGTAGCGTGACAAAAAAATGTTGCTAGAACTTAACGATAAATTATTTGAATTAATTTTCAGTGTTTTGCCACTATTTCTCAAAACATAGTTTGACCTTTTAAGTCAATGATGAGTAATTATTATAATTTATGATATACACAGGGAAAAATATTCACTTAAAAAATATGTTCTAAACTTTCGTACTCAAACGCATTTTTGCCTATCAAATCGGCGAGAGATAATTTTCCCGTGAAAACAATCTTTCTTCCTTCCCAAATTGTCAACGATGTTTTTAATTTCATGCGTTGGAGAAAAAAAAACACAACAAAACAAAACTAAAAGCAAAAACAATAACAAATCGTCCAATCAGAGCACGAGTTTTCAACCTGACAGTGTTTATATCGCTCCCTCTGTGGTCATTAAAAATTATCATACGTTAATATTATCAGTGCAGTATTGTTTTTTTTTGTTTGTTTGTTTGTTTTGCAATAAAATTGTTATAGATAGTAAGGAGGAGTTTTTTTTCCAGTAAAAAATAATTAGAAATCTCGAAAAAGACAACTAGACGAAAATAAATAAAACTAAAAAGGCATACTGAGCGACACGTTTAAGTAAGTTTTAAACTTTAGCATCCTCTTTTTTTCCTTTTTTTATTCAAGCGGAAAACTCTAATTCAGTTTTAAACTTAGATTGAGAACAAATAGTGAAGCTTTTTAATAATTCCAAGCGAATTTTGGAGTTCCTCCTTATACAGACAGAATTACTTCGCCGGTGATCATCGGCGAGCTTTGCAGTTCTTCTTCGTAAAGACAGGAGTACCTCGCCACTGATGTAAGGATAGCTTTATAAAAGCAGGCTTTCTTTGTCTTTTTCTTTTTTTAACGAAATTGATTATCCAAAGAGAAATTTAGATGTGATTGACTACATTTATTTTCAACTAATCAATGATCGGAGGGTGGTGGAAGCAAGTAATTCCACTTCACTTGGTTAGAAACCTAAGCTACAACTTATAATTAGGATAATCAGCTAAGCCAAATATTGACGTTTAGTTAGTCTTTCAGTTACGTTTCTAAGTGAAGATTTATTTAGTATCTTTGTGTTAGTTTTAACTATTTATTTTTGGGTATAGAATGGAGAACCTGACTTCATCACTAAGCATTATATCATAATCCTGACCGTTCGGTGAGTTATATGGCAGCTCTTTGTACTCCACCGGCATTCACCTCCTAGTACAATTCTTCCATTGGCTGATACCGAATGGTGTAGACTTCCCTAAAAGAAAAACGACTCAACTTAGGATGCCCTAAGAGACGAGTAAAAAGACGAAAAAAGAAAAAGAAAGAAATGGCCTGGGTCCCTTAGTTAAAAGGCATCAATTACAGTCTGTCTTTGTTTAAACTTACGGACACTTCAGCTGTTCCGTGAGCTATTATTTCCAAGAATAAACCCGCAGGGACTGGTATCACTCCAAAATAAATGATTTTATTTCTCCCAAGCTGCTTTTTAAACTTTGGTCCAAGTCTTCCGGTAAGGCTGAGGAAGCAATAAATATGAGTGGCAGCTTTGTAAACCAAACAGCTTCATATGTGTTGCCTTAGTGCAAATAACTGGAATGGAATATTCGCTGGGGAGAAATTTTGATCCGTCAGAGAAATGTCTGACCAATTGGAAAGAACATTATTTATATGCTTCTGGAATAAGCTCGGTTAGATTAAGGAGGAGGAGCTCCCCCACAGTCCAACAATTTCTTCCGTAAATATTCCGTCTTGGTTTAGAGGCACCTCTAGGTCTTTTGGTGGAGGGGACCGGGGAGTGCTGTAGTTTATCTAGAATCTAGCTTAATAAGCCTTGTAATCGTTGGGTGCCAAAGCCTTCTTGTCATGTCAGAGAATACAATGTTCCTTAATCGCAGAAAATGCTTATACCTTCTCGTTTAAGTCTTTATATTTTTACAATCACTGAGTGATTTCTCGCGCGCTGATTAGATATTTTGTTTCATCAATAAGAAGACAGATAACCGTTAAACATCTGTATCTAGAATATTACGCTAAAATGTTTCTCATATCAAAAAAGTTAAAAAAAAAACAGTTAATAAGACGACGACCTTTTGCCTAACAACTAACGTCATTTTCAAGTCAAAAAACAAGTGTAAAATAGACAATGCTTAATTAAAAACAAAAACAACAACAACAACAACAAAGGCAATTAGGTGTCGAGAATGTTAGCTCAAACAAAAAGTGTTAGGAATTGACTGAACCATAAGCTTAAATACAAACTTTGAAAGGTAAAATGGCATGTGCAAGATAAACACTCTGCAAGTCAAGTTTATTCAGAATAAATACATTTCATTACAGTAGCGTTCTTTGACGTAATTAAAAGTGTTTTTCTGATCCTTTTTCCGATAGCGAAAAAAGCGCTTTGTATAATAAAGCCTTAGTTAGAATGAGAACTACATGTGTATAACGCCCACCTTCGATTGGATTGTTCACAGCTCAGATAGCTAAATGGCGTTCAGGACGTCGAGGACCAAGAGACATATTTACGCTTTCCTTGAACTCGCTGAACTGAAGTATTAGCAACAGGCACACAATAGGCCTTTTGCAATAGTTAGTCACGTGATCAACTTTCTGTAAACACGAAAACAGTTCGCTTTTGGAAAGTTTGTTATAAGGCACTGAAAGAGCACATCAAAATTAGGTAACCTGTAAATTTTCAGCCGTATATCTCAAAAGAAGCGATTGCAAGGGCCGCGAAAATTAGAAGGATTTGTATGAGAAAACAAGTCTTGCCACCCAGTTAAGCGCGAGTGGTTTTCCATACAAATCCTTACAATATTTCGAAATTTTTGCTCCTCTTCAGTGGCCAATGAAGCGAGCAATAAAATTGCGCTAGTTTAGAAAAGGTCATAAATTTGCAATTTGCATTGTGTTTTGCGTGTTATCTTTTCATTCCCCCTAGCCAGCATTTTGACTTTTTCGAGAGCAAATTCTTAACACCGTTTTTACTCGATTAAAAGCGGCGGCGTTTACTAAATTTTCAGCGTTTCCAAAGCGGCTTTTATTCGAGGGCGGCGTTTACTTGGAAATCACTTTTCTTAAATCACTGACAACAGTTACTGCCTGAAAACGTTTGTGAATATTATGTAATTTAAAGGTTACATTGCCTCTCTTATTTTGCGCTGATAGAATCCTAATTGTCTGTATGGTGAAGATTACCAAGTTGTACTGAGTTTTTTCTTACTATCCTCGAATAGACGCCGCATTCTTTCGATTGGGTGCGGCGTTTATTCGACGGCGGAGTTAAATCAAATAAATACGGTAACCTAATAGAAGTAAAACTTAAAGAAAACACATCAAACCTCAGTTTTTTGTTGATCTTAATTTCCAGATTAGAATCCACATTCCCCTCCAACTTTAAGCCAATAGTGGCCTCTTTGAGTGTTCCCCAAAAGCTCTTTTCAATAGACACAAAAGCGGTCAGCGTAAGAGATGCTGTCAGACGTGCTTCAACTGTCGCTTCTGCACTGGACATAATCTGTTCGAAAGGAACCATTGAAGAGCTAAGTAAAATTAAGTTCTAATAAATTTGAGCTATTTTAGAGCCAAGCCTTCCTTCTAGCTATAAAATGCTTGATTAGTTTCGATAATATGGTGCCTTTATTTTCGAATTTCCCGCCATTATTGTAGAAACATCCAAGTTTAAAATGTTTTCTAAAAGTAATAGATTAAAATTCTTTTAAAAAAAACAACTCATTTTTATGTAATTAATTGAAATTTTAATTTTGATGTCAATCTCATGGCCTCATTTTCCCGTAAAAACCGTTAGAATTGGGGAATAAAGTGAAATACGGTTAATGGGAGTACACAAAACACAAAGCTGGCATCCTGGAGACTTCGAGCTGTGTAATGCAGACAAAAGCTTACTTTGGTGCAGTTTTTGGAGGCTAAAAACAGCATTAGGATCAACTAGAAAAGACAAGAAAGAAAAACAAACGCTCCACTTCGCACCTCCCCCTCCCCTTCTTCCTCCAAAGTTTCTTTTTTTCTCTCCTATGCCATTTCAGGTTGTTTTGTAGGTTAACAGGAAAATGGCTAATAGGAAATAGAAAATCGCCTTTATTACGTTTGAGAGCCGAAAGGCGAACGTGGAGCTAAGCGGGTGGATAAGGAATTCATCCGTGCACCCATGCAAGATTTTTTAGCTATCGGTCTGTCCATTCAACCATGTAAATCCGAATGCGAGATGTTAATCGTTTTAAGCGGCATTTAATATAAGGTTTGATTTTAGCCCTGGTTACGAAATCTATACATTATAAATAGCTCGAATTTCTTAACCTGAGACCAGGCCCAATTTTAGCAGTACTCGTACATTCTCTCTTTCGTGGTTGCGCTAAAATTAGGCTCTTTTCGTTTCCCCTTGCCCACTGGAATATTATTTAAACAGCGAAACGAAAATAGAGCCTGATCTCAGGTTACGGATTTCTTTACCACGTGCTTTATTTCACCAGTGTTGAAAACGTCCAACGACAGCTGGTTACTATCCGTTGAACGTCTTTTCCGCCTGTGGAAATTTTGTAGTTTCTCTACCTCCACTACCGTGCTGATTGTTCCGTTTTCATTAAAATTAGCAGAAATAACCTCAACCAGGAAAAGGTTCCCGCTTGAGGTTACCTTAATAACCTGCGAGGATGAATAAAGATACATATACCAATTAATATAGCTTCCTCAGTTATTTTTCAAGTTCTTTTATAGAATCGCACAGAATAGCAAGACGTAAAGCATTCTAAAGTAAGTAGCCTATCCCAGGCCCATTTGTCGAATGTCCCATGTGGTAATTTTAATAGGCCCTGTTGTTGTATTATATAAGTAATGTTTGCACAAGGGTAAAACTTCAATGGTTTTCAAAGTAACGCGATCAAACGCTTAGTTCATGGGTACCCAACGACTTTTTTTGTTCCTATAAAATAACTGTCCTAAGGAGCAAATATTGCCTAGAAGTTTCTAAAGCTTGAGAAACGCTAAAAAGTACTGGATTACCGTTCCTTTCGTCTAATTCTTACAGAGTCTGCGATTTTCAGAGGTTGTGTTTTTCACATTTTTATTACCAAGCTATTGCAATTATTGTTGAAAACGGTCTCTTGAAAATTACGGTATAAAGACAAAAATTGGTTAGTGGTCTAGGACCCGTACTACAATTGATTCCATTTACGTTTGTCTTGTTACTTATTTCAGGGCGGAGACAACATGCTCCAACCTTTCCTGGACCCTTATCCATGGGCGTCGGAAAGTTTATCGTTGGGATGAGTTACAAAAAAAAAAAAAAAAATTATGTCTATAACAATACGTCCGCGGACTCAGGTCCTCTCGGGATACACCATCTACTTTCAATGCAAATTCCACCAAGGATCCCTCTTTTCTATTTTGGGGTATGGCTTTAGGCCTGAAAAGTTGCCTGGACTTTCGAGAAACGAGTCTCTTACCAAGAGGATATATGTGTAAACAACAAAAGTTTCGAATAAGAGGCACAAAAGGGGTTTAATCGTGTTCAAGGCGTTCATGATCAGATCCGCGGACGGCGCAAAGAAGAGAACGTATTTTCGCCCAAGCCTGGAGCACGCCTTAGACATTCTGATCACTGAAGGGAACGTAAACATTCTGTTTAAATTGATAACCACAGGAAAAAATAGAAATAAACAATAAAAATAAAAAGATCACTGTAAGACGCAAAGGAATACCTTGGCAATAAAACGATTGCTTTGTCTTCCTACTATTGAATCATTTACAGCAAACCTTTGAGCAGCAGCGTCTTTCGGTATTACGATCAATCCTAAGTTGCTGTCTCCTCCATTACAATATGCCGACTTGGAAAGAACTCGCTTGCTTTCTCTTAATCTAGATGGTCAAAGGAATATAAGACCAGAAATGCTTCAAATGTACGACACTGAAATTTATTTACCCTCGAAAGTGTTTAGAATATTTTTAAGGGCAAGAAATGAACTGACAAATATTCAAAAAATTGAATAACAGCAAGGTTAAATAAAGCCAAATTGCATACTCTAGCCTCTGCAAAACAAATCTATCGGCAATTTACAGGCCTGGCCGGATAAGTTAAACCCGAGATTGCGAATCAGCTACTCCAGTTAGCGGTCCAAGGGGGATTTGACCTAGAAATGTTTGTCAGTCCAGCGTCCTGACCATTTGGCTGCCTCCAAAAAAGTAAATAAATAAATAAAGACAAATAATTTTAAATTAAGGACAATGACCGTAAACTTATCAAAAACAAGCACCCTAAAGACAGTTTGGTTGTAGACTCTAAGTCGATCATAGTATGCTGGATCTATCTAGTAGTACGTACACGTCCTCCCTTTAAAAGCGTCGACGGTTAATTAAAAGCAGTTACGCTGTGATAGAGTCGTCAGGATAACTTATTGTTCAGTGCCGGATCCAGAGACATTGAGATAAGGGGGCGGTCTCCAAAAAAATTTTTCCCGGGCCCCTCCCCAGGATCCGCCATGGTTGTTTAGGGGAAATAATTATGGGTTGAATAAGGCCAGGTTCTAATTGTTCGTGTCTATTCAACATCTTTTTCCACCGCCTGCTACATCGCTACAGTTACCGCTACACTGAAAGGCTGCAAACATGTAAAATTGCTCACAACAGTTCAAGGTGTTGTAGTCTGTAAGTGCTCGTGGGCCTGTTACTGCCAGCTCTCCTTTGGTCTGACAAAAGACTGAGTAGGTTAAACAACCAAAATTTAGTCTCTAACAAGTACGACTTTTGAGTGAAAAAAGGTGCGTCGTCCTCAAAAAAGAGCCTGCCCGCTGATGTGATCTTAATGCGAAAAATCTTGAAAATGATATTTTACCATAGCACGGAGATTTCTGGTTCGCTGATTGGTCGAGCGCTGTGGTCGATAAGAATACAGATAATGTGGAAATGACGTGATGGTGGCACAATTAATATTTCTCTTTCTCGTACGCGCGATTTCCCAGGACCTCAAGGAAAATGAACGTAAAAACTCTTACTACTATTGGAAAAAAAAATCAACAACAATTTTCCATGGTCTATGCTCCTATCGACCATAGACATTGCGTCAAAATATTAAAACTTGGCAGTGAAACCACTCGCCTGCGCATCGTGGTTCCACTTGAGTTTTGAACATTTTTACGTCATTTTTATGAGCGATAAGAGTATAGACCATGGAAATTTGTTGTCGATTTGTTAACTTCAGCATTTTTGGCAAGTTTAGCCTTTAACGTAATTTTGATATTTTGGAAGTAACTTACACAAGACCACCCACCTTCACCTAAGAAAATCTATCCACTCTAGAAAATTTGGTAATCACGTGACCGTACACCGATCACCTCTGTCCGTCCGCACCACGGGGAAAACCAACGTTTAGTCTCACACTTTCTAGCTATAGATAGTAGTTTGGGAGCTCAGGTGCAACCTGATAATGCACATCCATGTTGTGATCAATTGTCAGCTGTCAAAACAGGGTATCCGCTGACCAGTAACAACCTGGCCGTACCGCGGGCTCAGGTATCGACCCATCGAAGTCGAGTATTTTTTGAGTTTTCAAATGATCGCAGGCTCAAGTTCATTTTTTTTTTGAGATGCATAGGAAACAAGTTGTGCTTAAGAGCTGTACTTATAACATTTTGATTTCAAACTGACCTCGGACGCGAAAATTGAGCCAGTTTTTACAGGTATGGAAGGCAGTTACTTTTGACTCACCATGGGCACGCGTTGGTCACGCTCCACGTGCAATTTTTATGCTCTGAATGGTCAAAATTAGACTGGTAAGTTCATGCGGAAAATTTATGCAGCATCTGGAAACTTGTTTATTAATAGCTGAAGCTGACAGAGTTTATTGTCATCTTGTGATGTTTTTAACTGTCTTTTTTCGCTGGATGTACAAAATAAAATACAGCGGCTGCTTTCAAGATTCTTCTGTTATTTAAGGCTGGTTTGTTTATTGGGTTATCGGTTGAGAAATGCGCCGCTTTTGAAAGTCATTGGAAATCCGATTTCGGATGGCATCGTGTTCACCTTGCTTGATGCGTAAGAGGGTTGAAAAGTCTCAAGCGATTCCGGCCTTACTTGATAGCTTTCTGGAACTACATCTCGACTGGTAAGTCTGAGTAGTTATTTTTTTTGATGTTTTGTTTAGTTTTTTTCTTGTTTCATGAAGTCGAGCGCAGTTTACGTGGGTAAGCACGGGATCTAGTATCAGGTTTGACGAGCTCGGTGAACTTTATAAAGCTTTCAGACATTTTCTGACCGAAAATAGAAAGAAAACGTTCCGAGTAATAACTAGTTATAACTTTAGCCTTAAAAAGAAAGCTTTGAGCTATTTTCTTGCCTCGAGTTCATCTCGAAAAATAGCAAACACTGGAAAGCCGGCATATAACAAAAATCTGCGTTGTTTACATGCTGAAGCTTATTTGACTCAGGATTTTCAGAAACACTTTAATCTCAATACTTGTCTTTGTGAATGAAAATTGTTGTCTCTTATTTTTTTTTATTGATTGTTAGTAGTGTCTCTTGCAATTTTTTTAAAATCGCTTTGTCGGCTGTTTTCAGTCGAACATGAACATCGCTTGCAGGAGTACTTAAAATGCCGCCTGTATCAAACGCTTTTAAAGACACTCGATTACACATAATAAAACCTTTAAATGAAGAATTAAAATCATAAATTCTTTATTATGTTGTTCAAACAACGTCAGCTGCACTGCAAATTTGGCGCTTGTCTAAGGTAAGAACCGAATAAATGTATCGGTGATTTCGGAAATTTTACAAAATTTCCAATGAAAGCACATTATTGCCCTGCATACCACATAGGAGCAGATTGTTTTCACTGAACAGTCCCGACATTATGGAATTCTTATCACGAAACGTTTTATACTGATGTGATCAATTCTGTAATTTGTTTTTCAAAGGAAGCGCGTGCTTCGATCGTCCTGATTATTGAATGAGCACAGTTTGTCCTGCAAAATTGTAAAAAAGCGCATTCTGTCCACGGTATGTAAGCTTACTATAAAAAAACCGTCTCATAGTGCTGTTTTACATTAAGATAAGATGTATAAAAATACGTCGCCAGATTCAGTTGTTGTTGGCAAGGTTTTGTAAAGTAAACTTGTCGAACACAAAAAATTCGGCTTGATGTTTTCATTTTGGCCTCCCCTTTAGACAAAGGAATGCAACCTATAAATTACAAAAGTGTAAATTGGCTAATCTACTGTGATCAAGAGCCTTTGTGGCTCTTGACTCGTCGAAGATGATACCTGCAATAATTTGGGTGTACATATAACTCGATGTAAGATTTTTTCACTCTTGGACTGTTGGCAAATTATTCTTCTAATTATTAAATCATTTAGCCTTTCCCTCAAAAGTCACATGAATATGCCCTAATGTGTTTGTTTTAAATAATAAATTTATTAATGGGAGCTTCGCTTTTAGCCCTGGCTAAATCTATATATTACTGATAGAAACATGATTATCTTAAGTACTTAATTAAAAACAAATAAAGCAGACTAATTCATACCCTGTACTATTCCATTGTGAATTTTCGTGGCACCGCTGCAGTTTTGTCTCTAAATAAAGTGCGTCAGCACTGGTGTTATGAGTGGCAACAACAGTCTCAATAAATCCATCACTTGAATTTGATACCACGATATCGCCCGCCCTGGGTATCGTTTGGTTATTTTCAATCACCAAGTAGTAGGAGTATACAGAAACTCCACCAACGTCGTAGGTGTGTCCAAGACATTTGTATGCTACTACGAGGGACCGAATTAAAAACAAAAGGAAATTAAAGATCGGTTGACAAATCGATTACATTACTAACCAACAAAGCAAAGAAGTAGTTTATGAATGGATAATAATAATAATAATGAAATAAGAACAATAATAATAATGATAATAGGAAGAAGAAGAAGAAGAAGAAGAAGAAATACTTTATTTATACTGCGAAACATAGATCAGCTGAGTTTAAAAAAAACCGGCTGGTATAAACCTACGTGCAGTAATAACATTTTTCAAGATTAAAAAAGTAGTACGTAGTAAACAAGCGAAAAGGCTGATATATACAATAAAACTGAACGTGCATGATCGAATTGACCATTCAAACAACGCATGAATCAGTCACTAAAGCAGCCCGTCTGTTACTCATATAGCGATTTATGACTCTTAATGGCATTCGTATGTCTGGATTATTTGGGGTTCAGTCAACTTCCGAATTATTTACTGGATATATTGAGCTGCACTGTGAGACATACAATGTGGATTTTCATCGGTCGCTTTGAGACCAATATATGATTCTACTAGTTTTTCAAGTAAAAACTTTAATCCTATAGGGTGATAATTAAGTCTTCATCAAAATGACAGTAGCTAACAGTGAGCCTGCCGAAAAGAAAAAACAAAGCTCAATAGAGAAAAGGGAGAGGCAATAGCTTATTTTCTTACCATCTTGCAGGATTGCAATGCGGCTGCCATTAACTGTAATGTTGCCGGAAAGTAGAGCCTGTATTTCCTGTTCGTCTGGCGAGTCTTCCAGGGTTGCTTGGTCATCTAGAGGCTCCACGAATGTCTCTTTCTTGAAGTCTGCGTAATTAATTACGTCATCTAATCCTGCAGGGGCGCCCAGCATTATCTTGAAAGGGCCTTTTTTAAGATATGAAAAACATCAATTGACAAAGAATATAAACTTTAATTGTTTTTACTGGCTTAACAAAAAATAATTCAATTTATTGAAACTCAACTATAAAAAAGTAAGTAACATTATTTTCCCACCCGCAAATATCCTTGGAACTAATCGAGGCGGGGGAGGGAAAGACATAATTATTTACATTACAAGGATCTAGTACATGGACTAAACGACAACGAGTACGTATACGCTACAATACAATTTGAATAACACAACATTAAACAAAGTACAACTTTACAAGAAGGGGATTTCAAAGTAATCGTCTTTTGATGGCAAGAGACTCAGCAGTAAAATCTCTGCCTGTTTCCAAAAAGAGCGATCGCTTGCCTATGACCGTTTTAATTGAATAAGAAATACTGAGTTTCAAATGTGAGGACTGATTCTATTGAAAGAGGCAGACATTTTATGAGTCCTTGAGAACGTTATATAAAGAGATAGTTAGAGATAAATAGATCTTTTTCTGTAGTTATTGATCAGACTTGTTTTGTTTTAGTAAATTGATTGAGTATGCTTACTGGTACTGTCTCTCTACTGATATCATACAATAGATAGCTAGCAACAATCTCTGAAAAAATTGGCCGAGAAAGGAAAGCCAAGTCGATTTAACAAACAAAGGTTATCATTAGACTTAAGGCCCCTTTTTAGTGGAATTAACATGAATCTTTCTTCAAAACGTCTTGGCACAATTTCCCCAATCGCAGATGCCATAAGGTAAAAAGGAACGAGTTATGAAATTTATACTGAAAGTAAAACACGACGTGGGGCACAGTGTCGAATCTTAGCGATAGTTTCTATTGACTTGCTGATTTTATGACTAATAGATTCCGTGTGATATTTAAATGCGCCACTTGCACATCTCCCATAATACCCCTTTTTGCCTTGAAAATTTTGCAGAAGCATTGTTTCCAAATTCTCTTGGGACGGCTTAATACCCGGTAGAGATGAAAAACCAAGGTTATGACAATTTTTTTCCTTCTTGGGGTGGGCGGGGGCGGGGGGGAACAAATAAGGCGCATTATGGGAGATGTAAAGTGGCGTATGAAAGATTTAAATTAATCATAACATTACACCAAGATATTTAACATAATCTTTCATTTCAAGGTTTGCGTAAGCGTAAGTCGCAGAATCAAGCATTCTAATCCTAGGTATGTAGGGCATTTTCTTTTCTTTTTGCTATTTTTTTTTTAATGTTCCGAGTTAAATGGCCCTTTGCCATTCGTTGACGTTGGCAAGCTCAAGATTAACAAGTGATTGGAGTTTCGCCAGATTATTATTTGCAGATATTATAGCTCTATTACCAGCAAATAGATAACAGGCAAATAGCGAAGAGGAGTCTAGTAGATATTATTGTGGTCAAGTGTGAATAAGAGAGGTCCGAGCAGTGAGCCTTGCGACACGCCACAAAAGTTCGTCTCAGCCTTAGGCATGCCGTTACTGACTTGCGTACACTAGTTGTTTCCGGTTGCGTAGGCATGATCTGAACCAGGAGTTGATTACTCCCTTCATACCGTAAAAATTAAGTTTATCTAATGAAATCTCATGGTTAACAGTGTCAAAAGCCTTCTTTAGATAAATCGATGAAAGCATCGCACGAAAATTTTCCATCGTCCATATTTTGGAGTAAGTGTTTACAATGTCAAGTATTGCATGCTGAGTAATGTGCTTACTACGAAAACCATACTGCAGATCGTAGAGAATATTTCATGATGCTTTTTTTTCTCACAAATTTAGTAAGTCTGGCATGATACATAAGTTTTTCCAATTAATGTTCTATTTTAGGTTGAGAGCAGTCCCAGTCTGAGGTATAGAAGCAGTTTTACCCACTCTTATTGATTTTCTTAAACCAGCGGTCAGCCATGGTTTAGCAAGGAATTTCTGATACGATTAGACATACTTCTTAAGACGCATTTGCAAGATCTAGAAAAAGATTGATTAACATCATTATGGTTGCAAATATCATTTCACTTAATAGTCTGCAAATCGTCAATGAAATCGTATGCGCTTAAATCAGAGTAATCACGGATCTTAGGTCTAGGCCAAACGTCGAACTTTTCAAAAGACGAACCAAACTTAGTGAGTTAAGCTATGAAAAGTTCAACGTCTCGTGGCTCAGTTAAGTTCGTCTGAATGAATTTGGATCTTCCAACACGTTCTATCCTTTTGCTTCAGACGGATAGAACGTCTGGAGGTTGGCTCCGGGACAAACGTCGATCTTCACATGCCTCGATCTTAACTAATAAATTAAAAATTTGTAAGATAATGTATATTCAGCCTCGTTCAGGAGAATATTTATTAAAACTGCGTTTTTGGTTTGATTAATTTGATCGTTGGACGCGCCCTAAGTTCGACGTCTAATTAACTTAACAGATGATCTTCTACCCAAATTAGAATTTGGTTCGCCTTATGGAAAGTTCGACTTCTGGCCTCGGCCTTACATTTCTTATTTTGGAAAGAATGATTTACAGTGCGATTTCATTATGCATTTTTTGGAAAAATGATCTTTTGTGTCGTAGAAGATACTGCCACTAGCTACATTGTTATCAGCATTATTTATAAATGTATTGTCAATTAAAGTTGCTGAGTTACCATAAACTCTAGTTGGCTTATCAATAACCTTGGGAAGCTTTAGGAGAAATGATCTTTTGTGTCGTAGAAGATATTGCCACTAGCTACATTATTATCAGCATTATTTATAAATGTCTTGTCAACAAAAATTGCTGAGTTGCCATAAACTCTAGTTGGCTTATCAATAACCGGGAACATTGGAAACCTTTGCGCCGTTTTACTGTGGTTAAAGGTTTCATATTTTAAAAGATTTATGTTAGGTTTATGTTAATGGAGGCAGGTCAAGATAAAGACCTGCCTCACTTCAGTAATGACTGATAACAATGCAATGCAAGTTAATGCATACCATCCGTGTATTCTGTGACTATTTTGTGCATGATCCCACCCGCTTGAGGACTGCACAATATGTCCCCCTCCCCAACATTCAAGACTTTTGGGGTGACAAACACGGGCGAGATCCTCTCTGCTCCTTCCAAGATCACTGGACAGGCATAAATAATGGTTGAATTTGGTTCCACAATCTTAACATTCTTAGCAAGCTGCACATTGTTAACTCTCTGGGGATCTGTGTAGTCTACTTGAACTTTTCCACCTGGACAGCGAGTCTCATCCCATGCCCTGCATCGACCTTCGCCCTGTAATTTAATGGGAACTTTTATTTAGAGCTACAACGACTTCACCGCTGTTGACGGTACGTTTTGGTGTTGTTTAGACTATTCTCTCCGTTATTCTGGCCATTACTGGGTATGCCATTGTACGCTTCTTAAACGATAGAAAGCCTATCACAGAAGAGGGCCTACCAAACGTTATTAAACAGCGGATCCAGGCCCAGTCATGACTTAGGAATAGCAATCATTTTGGAATTTTTAATGACGACCTCAGCAGTACAGTGCTTTCCTAGGTATTAATATCTAGTTGGCTTGGCAGATATATGTGAATCACAAGACGAAATACAAATAATAAACTGTGATCATGAAACGCCTAC
>JBBMOI010000015.1:11165000-11232500 GCA_038088405.1 Porites divaricata | reverse complement strand
TAAAACACATCTTTACTTCTAAGCAGTAAGCAGTTTTGACTCATTACAATCTACATGTTATTCGCGATACATGGTTTCTGCAAATACACTAGTCCTCTAAGAATATATTCTGAAGGGGGGCTGTAATTGCAGAGAATATTCTAAATATCACAGGCTTAATATCACCAAATTAAACAAACCAGTCTCGAAATATTGAACACTTTCTTGAACAAGCAGTCTCGATTCTACCCCCATCTCTAGCTAGCTATATACACGGTGGGGCCAAACCACCCCCCAAAGGGCTTATCAAAATGTGACTCTTTCCCGACCAAACTTGGCGTGGAAATACTAAACATTAGGCCAATTAAAATGTTTCACAGGATGACACCAAATGTCAAATTATGACGTCACATTTGCTGACGTCATTCATACATAAACTTTAAACTTTTGAATCTTCCATTTTTTTACATCATTTTTTAAAGAACTATTTAAGAGAAGTTGAAAGCTGAAAATTTTTTTTCAATATCTCACATATAAGCTGAGATATGACATTTTGAATTTGGATAAATTCGGAGCACAAATAATTCTAAAAATAATGATAATAATAATAATAATATACAATATTTATAGAGCGCTAATTCCCAATGGTCCAAAAGCGCTTTACATAATAAAAATAACAACAAAACCCTAAACCTACAAAACTACAAAACTACATTGTCATCCTATAAAAACATCATCATTCTATACGACAACATCATAACAAATTTTAAAAAGACAACTCTTTTAAGACTTTTAAGCCTAAAAGCTTAGATTTAAAAGAAGAAAGGGAATTACAAGATCTAAGTTCGAATGGAAGTGCATTCCAAACAGAAGGTGCAGCAATAGTAAAAGACCGGCCACCATAAGTTTTAAGATTAAAATTAGATGTAGAAAGTAAAAATTGATAAGAGGATCTAAGAAGTCTACCAGGTGTATAAGGCTTGATGAGATCAGTGATATAGCTAGGTGCAGCACCATGAAGTGCCTTAAATGTAATTACTGCAATTTGAAAGTTATCCTTTGTTCAATTGGTAGCCAATGAAGTTGAATAAGCAACGGCGTGACGTGTTCATATCTACTAGTAAGATGAATAAGCCTAGCAGCACTATTTAGGACACTCTGTAAACGTTTCAAGATACATTTAGGCTGACCGTAGAGCAATGAGTTACAATAGTCGATCCTTGCAGTAACAAAGGCATTAGAGTTTTACATGTACATGTATCATAAGAAAGAAACTTGCGAATCTTAAAAATATTGCCTAAATGAAGAAACGAAGACTTGCAAACAGCAGTAACGTGCGGCAACATCGATAGAGAGTTATTAAAAATAACCCCAATATTTTTAGCAGTAGTTGAACAGTCAACAGTGTCAGAGGCAATCAGCAGGTTTTTTTAACGACGTGGGCGATAGGAGGATGAAAAAAATATAATTTCAGTCTTCCCACTGTTCAGCTTCAGCGTGTTATGTAACATCCAAAGGTCAATATCTTTAACACAATCTTCAAGAGCAGATTTACATGTTGACAAATCCTCAGGCGATGACGTTTCAAAAGATAAATAGATAAATATAGCTGTGTATCATCAGCATAAAAGTGATGAGATAGACCATGAGATCTTGCAATATCACCTAAGGGGGAGTGTACAAAGAATACAGCAAGGGGCCCAACACGGAACCGTGAGGTACTCCATAAGGTAAGGCATGCACATCAGAAGAGACATCTTGGATTCTGACATACTGAGTATGAACGAAACCAGTCCAGTGCCTGGTCACAAATGCCAAAACGGGTAGACAGTCTAGCAAGGAGAAGAGAATGGTCAACTGTATCAAAAGCAGCAGACAGGTCCAGTAGAACCAAAACAACAGATTTTTGATTGTCAATGGACATAGCAATGTCATTGTAGACTCTGAGAAGAGCCTTTTCGGTACCGGTGCTATGGTGAGCACGGTAGGCAGATTGAAAGACTTCACACAGACCATTGTTGTTGATGTAGTCAACAAGCTGCAAAGCCACTACTTTCTCAATGACTTTGGACGAGAAGGTGAGGTTAGAGATCGGCCGAAAGTTCTTAAATTCCTGATAATCAAGACTCGGCTTTTTCAACAAAGGACGAATTACATCTTGTTTACGTTCAGTAGGCATGACAGAGGTCTCCAAAGACAGATTAACAATTTTCCAGATCACAGGGCAAAGGAGATCAAGACAACCAAGGAGTATTCTAGAAGGGAAAGGGTCAAGTTCATAAGACTTTGATGCCAAAGGGTGCAAAATCTGAAGTAAGGTCGAATATGAAGGACAACTCAAACGATGGAGTCTAGTTGTTGTTACTGTGACTTCATTAAATAAATGAGTTCCCTGCATAGGGTTCGATTTCAGTTCATGTCGAATAGTAATAATCTTCTCACCAAAAAGCCAATGAATCTATTTGCAAGATCCGCCACGGAAGAGCAAGATGGATACTGCGGTGCAGGACTCCGATGTAACAACTTACCGACAATGCCAAACAGTTTCCTCTGATTAAGGCAGTTATCATCAATAAACTTGGTGTAATATTGTGAGCGGACAGAGAGTAATAGCTCATTGACAATACGACTTTGTTCAATAAAACGCAGACGATCTTCGGGCAATCTAGACCTACGCCATCTCTTTTCTAGTCGGCGACGAACTCTCCATCTTCTCTCCAGTTTAATCTCCTCACTAAACCATGGAGCAGCGGGAAGTATGGTAACCATGCGCGATTTCAATGGCGCATGCTTATCCAAAACACTAGATAACTCCGAATTATACAAGTGAAGCAGCGTAAGTAAATCATTGGATGATTCAGACAAAAGATGAGGCATTGCAACATCTTGTCGAAAATGCTCCAAGTTGATGGCTTTTAATTTCCGACCACAAATACGCTTTCTTTCCCAATTAGCCTTAACAAAACGAAGATCAGCACAAACAGTGTAATGATCCGATATCTCTGAGGAATCGTCAACTGAAATAGCATTTAAAATGTATTCAGTATCACGAGTGATGACCAGTTGTATCATCAATATGAAAATTAAAATCACCAGCGATTACAAGTGAACCAGAATTAGTGATATAGGATTCTAAAACCGACGAAAATTCATTCATAGAAAGCTCAATAGGGAAAGATTGAAAGAGTTTAAGAGTTTTATTGTCGAGTCACTCCTGCTACTTAAGTTACACATAACACATCTTTGCTTTCGAAAGCTAAAGGGAAAAGAAAAAAATAAAAAATCAATTCCTAACTCCGCAAAAACCTAGAAAACAGTTTTGTCATGTCATAAAATGCCACGTGATCAATTTTTTGGTTTTCTTAACTTAGTGTTTTTGAGTCAAAAAATAAAAATCTAAAATGATATGAATTTTGGCCAACTATAAAAGGTTTGTGTCACCTGAAAAGCAGCTTGTTTTGGAAAAAACTGTGAAAAAAAATATCAGAGGGATCGTTTCTTAATGAAAAGTGCTGTTCCGAGGGGTGCAATGAAATTTCTTTGAAGTCCCATAACTCGAGTTTTACGTGTCGTAGCCAGAAACGGTTTTCGCTGTTTTATTCCCCTTCCAAAGCTCTTTCAAATGATATAAGTTTGACTTTGAAATTATAAACTGCATTTAACCCATATTGGTGACGTCAGCCTTTGTGACCTCACAATTTGACATTTTGCGTCAAACAAAAACTTAGTATCATTTGGTCAACAATCTTAGTCTATCTGGCAAGTTTGGTCGAGAAATGAAACGAAATGTAAAAGATACGTACATTTAGCCTTAATAAGGCCTTTGGGGGGTGGTTTGGCCCCGCCGTTCGTTTCATCCCCTGAAGTGAGAAAGAGACGTGAATACGAGAGACCCTGAGAACAAGTTAAGGTTGTTGAATTGATCGATGTCTTTTCTTGTGGTTAGTAATAATAGTTGACTTTAAACTTGAGGCAGCGTTAGAAGTAGCAAGTGTTACGTACCGGAATAACCAAGAGATGCCCGTGAAAAAGGCATAACTAAAAAGAACTCCCGAGTACGATAAAAGGCACGCAACAAAAGTGTGACAACTAGCAGTTACCTTTTTTTAACTATTATTTATTTAATTATACACTGTTATAGTTACTAAAGTTAAAGATTAAGTTAAGCAGTTCGTAAAGCAGGCAGGCTTACTGTCTTTCATGGCCATACAGGAACAACTGTCAACTCAACTGACTTGAGACAAATGATCAATGCTTGACTTTCTTGAATTTCACTGGATCCTTTCCACCATTGGCTTTTCTGTGTTTACAAACTCGTCTGGGAAACTTCATCATAAACTCTTTATCTTCTCTTTTCTGCTATTGTCTCTTCCTTTTCTCTTGATATAGCAATGTCCAAAGGTTATAGCTCCTCCACACTTATAGCAGTTGACTATAGCTTTCTCACAATATAGCATCCATAGCTGATAAGCTCAATCACAACTAGCCACGAGGGAAAACCCTCGGGCACACAACAACAAGACCTTGATACTTGGAAGCCTGCGTAGTTTTATACTTTTTCTTTAAACATCTAGAACGTTCCATTACTATTTATAGTGCATCACAACATCTTCTATTTGCGGAAACTGCTGAGTCACATTACAGATATTTCTGGAATATTACAGATTATAAGATAATTCTAGAAAAGTCTGGAATTGCATGACGGATAAACTAAAAATAATTCTGATCCTCATAACACAAGAAATATGCAAAGATTAAAAAAAGTTTGCAGAATTTCGAGAACTAGCCTTGCAACAGAAAAGAACATGCGCATTTTAAAACAACACACTTATTTAGCAACAAATCGAGTTTTATTACTTTATGCGATGCAACTTGGACGCAGCATTTTGTGACTTTGCTCGTCTCTCTTCTACAGACTATAGTGTTGTGTTTCGTTTTCACACAACTTTCAACATTTTTTCCCAGCAGCCTAATTCAATTACGCACACTTAAATTCCTATGTATTTGATTAATCGTTTATCTCTATTCTTTTCGATATGAATCTCTGGCCATCATACAGTATAAAGGCTTATGGTGAAAATCTGCCATTCTTTCTGATCTCGCCATTATTGAAACAACAAAAGAACCGGGATTCACAGTTTTCTCCAACAGTCAAATAAAGGAGGGCCTCAAAAAATGTACTAAAACGAATATAACGTTACAATAGCTTTATTTATCCGTACTTGGAAGAGACTCACTCCGATCCACAGAGGTACCGAATAGAAATAGTAATTTTTAGCTGAGTTCTGTGGGTAGAAGGCGTTAGCAGAGCACCACAGATTAGAAAAGATGGTATCTTTCTTTCCAAGATTTTTTTTGTCATCATGTGCCCGTACGGTGTGTGTACGTCGGTCTGTCCGTCTAAGCAATACCAAAATTCCACACTTACTCAAACATAGCGCCCATATTGCGAAGCTGTCAAAATAGGGTATTCCCTGATGGCCGTGTCGCTGGCTCAAGTACCATAGCCATCGAGGTCACGCCTTTTTTGAGTTATACACTGACCAGTTGATCTACTTTTATTGGATCACTGGCTCAAGTTTGAATTTTCTGTGTCAGAGGTACTTATTTCGAAGGTCGTACTTTACATAAACGCCGCTTTTAGACTTGCTTAAATCTACATTACGACTTATAGTTATTTCCAGCATTAACAATTTGCCGTCATTCCCCATCGAATTGCAAAAATAAGCAGACTTACCAGATATCCCGGATAACACTTGCACACATTAGGACCCATACATTCGCCGTTACCGGAACAGTTCTGCAGATCATGGCAGTGGAATTTAGAGCAGTCTTCTCCAGTCCATCCCGGATAACAGAAACATACTGCACCCACGCATTCTCCATGATGAAAACAGCCATTTGGACAATGGACAACTGATGATAATAACAACAACAATAATAATAATAATAATTTGCAATTGAATTTTTTTTCGAATATATGTTATATTTTTTATGGAATTATTTTTTTCAATCGAAATTAAGTGTCTCTTTTTAATCGAAAGGAATAATGAAAATAGTGCTTTCACTGAATATTTTTTTAACTGAAATTAATTGTAAATAGGATTTTATAGTTAGCTTTGTTATCAATAAAAGTTTTGATTTCTAATAATAATAATAAAAAAAAAATTATACGGGAGTCAAGATATTTCATGCCATTGTACGCACTAAAAAGAAAGACATAGATCTCTTAGCCTGTTGATACCTGTCTTTCCTAACTAAAAAAGTCGGGCTGTACAATTGGCGTTCAAAGAGAAATTAAATGGAAAAACTTAGAGAGACTTAAGGAACCAAGTCTTTTTATAATACGAAAGAAATTAACCTTACTAACTTCCAGTTTTCTATTAGCAGATTTACGTCAGCTTCATCCATAAGAATTATTTTGAACAGCTTTTATCTACCCATTTCTATTCAAGAATTTTTCAACTTGAATCTAATGTTTGCCGTTTGCCGTAAACGTGATTCCAAAATATCTCTAGTGTTACATGCCGGTTTCTAATAGGCAGGGTTTCTACCTACTACCCCACCCCTTTCTGTTATCATGCCTACCATACCTGGACGCCTAACGCAGACAAATGGAAGGGGTCGATCACATTCGGAATCTGTTATATTTCCAAAACTGTCCACAATAGAGCAAATCTCATTTCCTCGTTGAGATACACCCTAAGATAGGAAATTGCAAGTACGGTCAAACTACAATAAACATGGCTTATTCTTGGCTCGTAATATCCCAATTTACATTTAATATCACATTTAATTAAGCCACACTTGTCATGTGTGTAAATGGTGCGCTTCCTGCATGATGTCGATTAAGCCCCTTTCAGATAAGCAATGCATTGCAAATTTCCCTAATGGCGTAAAAAGCTATCCGTTTTTCTTTCTTAATAAGTGAGACAGGAAATACTAATAAAAGGGTGTAAAATTCAACTGCCGAAACTTTCTGAAACTACACTGAATGTAGACTCCTTAAGTTACGTCCACTTACACTGTACTTTCACTATGATAGTACAATTTATGAATAACAGGATGGTTGAGCTATAGAAAACCCAGTCTTCGCAGTCATACGAACCCTCTGCATGGATTTTGCCAGTCATCTACGCCGATCGCACCTAAGATCTGGAAACGTTACCTTGACGACACCTTTATCACCATAAAACTGTTCTGAAAATTCATGTCTTTCGGAATTTCGTTGATTGTTTGTTTGTGTTTGTAGCCCAGTGTTCATCCGCCTCTCATCACATTGGTGTTGAACAGGCCTTCCCGCAGTTATTATCTTTTTAATAGGTTTGTTAACGCAAGTGGCGTTAAAGCTGACCGTAGGTTCAACCTACGTTAATAATAACTTTTATTATTAATTTAGGTTATGTCTATCGTTGACTTTCTATTGTCAACCTTTCATTTGTTTTTCTTGCACTTAATACGTTCAACCTTTTTGTAGGTTTGTTTGCAGCCACTTTGGAGGGCGATAGAAAGTGCATTAAGAACTCCAATGGATAGCAAGCCCGAACGTATCTACTTTTAGTTAGTTGAAGGTGGAGTGGAAGATCGAGCGAAAAAGGATATATAGGATGTCAGAATTCAAGAAAAAAGAAAAAGAAAAAAAGGAAAAACGGTGATGGGTGCTTCCATTATACAAGTTTTTCTTGCCAGGGAAAACGTGCGCGTGCTAAGAGAGCTCAGCCTCTACTTCAAACCCTTACCGTGGTACGGGGGGGGGGGGGGGGGGGGGCTTGATGGACCCTCTGAGTTTTTGATATATTGCAATATTTCGAAACGATTTTGTCTACAAGATGAGGGTATATTTTATGAGTGGTGGAGCTGCTGAAGGCCTGTGACGTCACCAAACATGGTCGCCATCTTGGCCGCCAACTTGGATTTTATCAAGAATTGGAAATCAGGTCAAAATAGTGAGAATTAATTATATTTTACGCTTATCGTGTAAATAACACATAATTAACTAATTTGCATCATTTTATGCACAAGCTTTACTTTTATTCCTGAAAGAAGTTGAAAAAACGTGCTTTTTCAATAACAAAGGGCTTGATAACCTGCTACTTATGACGTCATATA
Organism: Porites divaricata; assembly: GCA_038088405.1. Lineage (NCBI taxonomy): Eukaryota > Metazoa > Cnidaria > Anthozoa > Scleractinia > Poritidae > Porites > Porites divaricata. The sequence goes on along the minus strand of JBBMOI010000015.1, from coordinate 11,224,412 downwards.
TCGTAACCATAGTAACTGACCATTTCTAAACTTGTCTCAAAATGCACGCGAGAGATAAAGGAACAGCCGCACAAAACTTCAGGTGCTGTACGTCCGAAGGTTAAGTCCTACGGTATCGATGTTGCTGACTTAATAGTCCAAGCATTTTATCGCGAAAAGTTGGCCAACCTGCCACTAATTGCAAAAGAAGGTTTTTTAACGGTTTTTGGTCCAGGAACATGTCCTCTATAACATATCAAAAGTCCCCGAAAATCCGAGTAGGGGAAGTTGACGAAAAACTAGTTTTTTAAGAGCCCTGTTTAGACTAATACTGCGTAGCATGGAAACGAGGTTGTATGTACTGCCTGTTGTGTTGCTTAAGTTTGAAGCCCCGTACAGCATGGACTAGTAAAGACTGAGAGAATGTTTTGTGTTTTCTTCCTAAGTAAGTGCATTTATATAACGATTAAATAAAACGACTGTTCTTTATAAGATTCTAAAATCATAAAAAAACACGTAAAACCTGTAGAAAATACCCACGATTGTTAGCTATCTAGGTGAAGTATTTAGCGAGGAATTCTGTCTTTCGCAACCAAATTAAGAACTTTAAAAGGATAGTTTTAAACAGAAAGTAAAAGTAATACCATGTTCTAAGGTAATACAATTAAAGAAAAAAATATTTGACTTGAGTGTCTTAAGTAGAGACTTCCAAAATGAACTGATCATTAACCTTGGTGAAAAAACCTGTACTTCACTCATCGCTTTTCGGGTTAGGGTTAGTCACAAAACTTAGTTTATTAGTAAATTCCTCTATTTCTTTAAAATTTTAAGAAAAAGGTCTAGGAATCGTATCAAGTTTTATGAAACTGGCGACCATTTCCAGCCGAACGAAATGTTTTCCCTGACTTACGAAGTAATAAATGAAGCGCGCGCCCTGCAATGCCAAAGTTCCGGTTCAAGTTGAAAATTACAAAGTTAATGGCATTCCAATACACACATTTGCGTTTCGATTTTAAAATGAAAATTACGTGATTGAAGGTATCCTAACTATACCGAAAAGAAAGTTTTTCTTATGACTCAGCCAGTCTCAAATTACGCGGGTAGATACAATACAATACAATACAAACTTCAATTGACACGCCATAAAGAGAGGGCTTTTCAGTGACAGTGATAATCACTACCGTTGGAACGAGAGTACGGTAAATCTAAAAATTACAAAATTACAATAATAAAATGTTTAAGAGCGAATGCACAGAAAAATCGAGCAAACCGTGGCCACAGCTCAAAACCTAACCTACCCTCATTTTCAGTCTGTAATAAGGTTTTGATGAGTTTATAACATTGCTGAGGTTTAAATTTCAAAATGCGGACGAGTTTGGGAATTATTTGAGATTTTCGATTTCAACGGTCTGCGGGCCTAAAATTAGCCGCCGAACACGGGAATATAGCCCAGTGACAGAAGTGAGCTGACTTTCATAAACGAGCGAATATATTGGCAATCTTCCACTTACATTTCACAAAAAGATATCTAACAATTTCTAAAAGGCACATTTTTTAGATTTAGAGAATAAAATATCGACGAACGAGCACAATTTTGAAACGTAATTTGCATAATGCTTATAAATACAACAATTTACCGCTAAAACCAAAATCGAATTTTCTATATGGGGGAATTCTCCAAATCAGCCCAAATCCCGGTTACTACCCAATGAGTTATAGTACTTCAACATGATCTGAAAGTTAGTCTGGTGTTCTTGCGAACCCTTGTAAAATAGATTGATTATTTTGACGTTATTTTGCCCCAGACAACGGCTAATTGACCCCAGGGTCAATTGACACGTGCACGTCACCTTCGTTTCATGCGTCGATTTGAGCTCGTTAAAAGGGAGAAACTAACAAGATTCTTTTCACATGTACCTGTTTTAATGAAATGCATGCAATCTTCAAAAGGAGAGGCCGTTCAATGGGTAATTTCTGTTCTTGAGATCTTGTAGATTGTAGTGGGGGGGGGGGGGACAGGGGGGCGGGAGCCCGGGAGAACAGGGGGCGGGAGGGGTACGGGAGGCGGGAGAAGAAAGGGCGGGAGGCGGGATCTCTACGATGGCGGGAAGCGGGAGAGAAATTCAGAAAGTCAAGCTTTTTTTTTTGTTACTGCTTACTTCCAGTCAAAGAAACGAACCCAACAACGTTTCTTGACTTCCATTTAACGTTTTCCGAGGCTTAAAGCAAAATTTTATACACGAGAAAAGTCAAAAAACGAAAATTCGTGCTCGGGATAAAAAAGAAACGGCATTACTTCCTGTATTGGAAACCTTTCCAAGTCGCTTACATCATAGGACATGAATGAGATAGCATGATATATGTACACGTGTGTCGACTGTCAGTCGTGTCAGTGTCTCGTCTGTCTCGCTAGCCGTCGAAATTCTCTGTAAGAACGACAAAGCGAGTCAGGTCAAATGTCGTTAAAGACCATTTTGATCGGTCTTAGTATTTTTCGGTTTGGTGGGGAAAAATCCTTCCATGGAAGACCTTCCTTGGAGCTCGCTCCTTACGACTGTAGCTCACAAAACACTGTCAGTGAAGATTTTGCCGCGTGGTGTAAACTTGTATCGAAGGAATTGCGCTTCAATTATTTGATTGCGCTAGAAAGTGCGGAGTGGTTCGATTTCAAAAGTAGGTTGAGTTTGATCGTCCGGGTGAACGTAGTCCTGAATAGGACTGTTGTTGTTGACAGTGACTGACGTTTCGACAACCTTAGACTGCGCGCTGACGAAGTTAAACTCTGGTTAACTCCATCTGCGAAACAGCGCCGAAATCCTTGTTCTGGACATCCAGCTGTGTACCCAGATTTGAGTACGCGCCACGATTGGCCAGTTAAAAAAGGCCTTTGTTTTGTTTGTCGTGATCGCCAATCAGGTTGAAAGGAAATTCGAAACGCACTTCGGTAATTCGTTGAGTCCGTTGGGGGTCCAGAACAAGGATCTCTGCGCTGCTTCGCAGACGGTACTAATCAGAGTTTAGTTATCGTCTGCGCGCAGGCTACGACAACCTGTGCGGTAGTCATCTTCAGAGTCAAAGTGAGTTGTATCACGTCAGTTGATGGTATTATACTCTGGTTATTGATCTGATTGGTCAATTACGTCACGATTTTATTGGCTATGAAGACTCGTAATCAGTAATTGGTGCATCCTCGGAGACCCAGGGGCAGATAGTAGCGGTGAGGGAAAGTCTAAGCGGGCGGTAAATAATGGCACGAAGAAAAGTAAAGAACGGCGAGAAGAGCCCCTGGGGACAATGTGTTTTCTGGCACCAATCAGAAGCCAGAACGGCGGCGACCGTTTTGAACTGGTCTGGTAAGACATTGTCCCCAGGGGCTCTTCTCGCCGTTCTTTACTTTTCTTCGTGCCGTTATTTTCCGACCATTTAGACTTTCCCTCGCCCCTACTATCTGCCCCTGGGTCTCCGAGGATATAATTGGTGCGTTTCGATCCGTCTATTGTCACAGTTAAACAGTCGTCTGTTGTTAGTCAAAATGTCAGTTCTCCAGTCGTTCTCTCGAAGTTAGTTCCGCTTGATCTCGTCAATAAGTTGTTTGTACGGCGCTGGTAACTGTTGGCTACGATTCAGTGGCGTTTGTTCTAAGTTAGTAAACCAGCTTTCTAAAGTAAGACGTTGATAGTAGTCTGAGTACCAGTCAATTTGATGTTTCGTCTGTAAATGATGCTCAGCAATGTGATTGTTGACGTCACCATTCCTCGTCACTTTTTTGTGTTCGGTCAGTCGCGTGCTAAGGTTTCTGCCGGTTTTACCAATGTAAGAAGCCTGGCAGTCGCAGCATTTGATCTTGTATACTGCTCCCTGTTTGTCCTCCGGTTTGTCTTTGTCCTTGACCTTAGTAAGCAGACGTCGTAAGGTGGTTATGGGTTTTTGTGCAACACGTATATTGTAATAATATAGGTGCCTCTGATGTACGGTAAAGTCGCTGTCGTAACAGGGCCAGAGTTGACGTTCGTCTGAGTGTTCGAATTACAACACAATTTTTTACAACACATTTTTTTATTTTAAACAAGACCAAAGCACTCCTAATAGAATCTGAATAGGGAGTCAAACAGCGTCATTTACACGATAACGGGAGAAACACAATAAAGGGCGGGAGTCGGGAGACAAAGGGACAAAAAGGTACGGGAGGCGGGAGAACGGGGTACGGGAGGCGGGAGATTGTGACCCCCCTGTCCCCCCCCCCACATTGTAGCATGGCGTCTGCGAGCGGACCTGAGTCTACGTCTGTTTTTCCGTGACTGCGAAATCAGAGTAACATCATGAAATAATCCTCGCTCGAACCTTCGTAAATGAATCATCTTTGCAGTGCCTTACCCGAGATACAAAGTGGGCCGAATAGGAAAACATTCTAGCGCAATTTGGATCCTTTGCAGCACGTAGTGTATTTGCTAAGCGGCGTAGTTACTCACCTCCGATTGCGTGACCAGGCAATTATCGATTGTCTCCTGCGAAAAGTAAGTGCACGGGAAATCAAAGCTTTCGAGATACAGAAAATTTATTTTCCTGTATATGACCAGTTGTCCTTTTGTCCTATTTTAAAAGTGGTTAACTACTGTCCCACTTTTAAAAATGGTACAGTAACTGAATGTTCTGTTCTTCTGATTTTACCCCCAACCCCGGAGTGTTCAGAAGATATATTTGCACTACGCATGAAAGGCAAATGAATTAAATTTTAAGGTTCAAGGCGGTTTTAAGCATGGGCTACCAATGAATTAGTCAGACCTGTCATAAGGTGCATTGCACAGAAAATTGCAGGCATGATATCATGCAGTAAACATTTTGACTTTTTTACCCCAAAAGTTTTTTCCGTTCGATTCTCACAGATCCAAACTTTAATAGTTAAATTTCTATAATTTGTTGTTATTAAAATGCAATTCTGCAAACAACTAAGTATTTAATTTTGCGTAAAAGCTACATGAAATTGTACTGTTTAGCCGTAAATCATTAAAAAGAGAAAGCATCATGCTTTCTCTTTTCAAGTCTATTAGGACTTAAGCAATGGCTTTGCTTAAGTCCTACTAGTTGTTATCCATGTCTGCTAAGGAGGAAACAGTTTGCTCTTTTCAAGAAATTGTTCTTGCCCATTGCGGTTTCAAACCGAGGATAGCAGCAAGTCTGTCGTGGTCGTATACCGCTACTTCAGTACAAGTGAAGCATAGGCGCACAAGTCAGCGCTTTCGTTTAGTCAGGTCCCGAAGATGAAGTGGAAACTTAACCCCAAGGGCGTCCATGTTCGCTCCGGCTCGAAAAGGTAGAATCCAAGATAGTAAAGCAGTTGTGTAGTAAAAAGTAATGCGAAAAACCTGCGGGACTGGGGAAAGAAAGGCGTCTTATTTTTCTTTGGCTTGTTCTATTTTCGCAACGTGGTACAGGCTGCGAAATACTGACAAGCTCAGTATATGTCTTCACCACCGAGAGTCACTTGCCCTTGGCCGGACAAGCCGTCACGTATCATATTTCGTTCCTAAAGTTATTTCAAAGCACAGCACCAAACCTACTCAGCGGCAGAAGGCAGAAATGGGGGATGAGCAAACAAATGTCACATCATATTTTGCAAGAAACCGGTATCCTTGTGCTTATCGGCTCAGGAACGATTGATTAATACTAGAATATCAGGGTCAGAATTAGAGTGCTAGAATGGGAGGGAAGGAAGAGAAGGAAACCGCCGCGCACACCTGTTAAGTCTTTTATAAATGTCTCGTCCCGACGGCTTCAAAGAAGGGCGTTGTGGCTGCTATTTAATTTACAGTGTCTGTTGCAGGTGTGGAATTAATCTTACAGCAACTGGAAACGTGGCCACGCCTGCTGAAACTGAGATTGCTTGTAGGATGAACGGCTATAGCTTTGGTATATTCACAAAGGCGTTTTGTCCAGTGAACTGAGTTCGTAGTTTTTCTTAACGAAGGGATGGGGTGGGTCGAGTGAACAGTTCGGGGAAAGTTTTCTCTCTTTAGGGGGGGGGGGGGGGGTGGGGGGTGGGTTATATTTGTTAATATCAGGAGTTCTGGCCTGGATAGAGTCGTTGTAAAGCTATTTTTTCTTTGGGGTATCGGTTTACCGGAAGCTGAACAAGGAAAAGTCAATGGTGCATTTATGGAATAATAGAGATTCTCATGGTCTGGCAACGATCAAGGCCCGCATTAGAATTCATGATAATTGAAGGTCATGATGTGGAAAAAGAGAGTCAAATGGTGGATGCCATGCAATCCTCGCAGGTGTGGGCTGCGTACCTGGCCTTAACGGTTGCCTCTGCGACAGAAGGCAAGCATGCCAAGATTGTCCAGGGGTAATGCTAATGAGCCGTCCCTTTCTTAGTACCGTTCCTTGTCTTAGACCCGGGAAAATTTCTCGAGATTGCACCATCATTTTGGGCCTAGGGTTTGCAAAGTCCAACCATAATAGCGCATGTTCGCGACGGTATTTGTAAGTCAGTCAAGTTCTTAAACCAGACCTAAACGACCAGTTTTATGTGTCGATAACAGTTTAAAGGCATACAAGCCTCATGCAAAAGACAGTGGGAAGGAAGTGCACATCGGTGATGGGGAAAAAGGAGTAGCCCACAGTTTTTTTAGGGGTGGATCTTTCGAAACATTCTTATACTCTTGGACAGATATGCATTGTTTAAAGTTTTAGACAAACCAGATGTAAACTATAGTAACAAACTGTTAGAGATACATCAGCAAGAGTTTTGCGAATCTTATATTTCGCTGGAGACTATCGTTTACTGGCTGGTCACGCAATCAAAGGTAACGTACTTTCGCAGGTTTATTTACTCACCTTTCGCTCAGCAATACGTTGCGTTTTCCCATTCGGCCCACCTTTTATCTTTGGTAAGGCACTGCAAAGATGATTCACTTACGAAGATTCGAGGGAGAATTATTTCTTGATGTTATTCTGATTTCGGAGTCACGGGAAAACAGACCTAGACTCAGGTCCACTCGCAGACGCCATGCTGCGGTCTGCAAGATCTCAAGAACAGAAATTACCCATTGAACGGCCTCTCCTTTTGAAGATTGCATTCATTTCATTAAAACAGGTACATATAAAAAGAATCTTGTTAGTTTCTCCCTTTTAACGAGCTCAAATCGACGCATAAAACTAAGGTGACGTGCACGTGTCAATTGGCACTGAGGTCAATTAGCCGTTGTTTGGGGCAAAATAACCTCAAAATAATCAATCTATTTTACAAGCGTTTGCAAGAACACCAGACTAACTTTCAGATAATGTTGAAGTACTATATCTCATTGGTTAGTAACCGGGATTTGGGCTGATTTGGAGAATTCTCCTATATAGAAAATTCGATTTTGGTTTTAGCGGTAAATTGTTGTATTTATAAGCATTATGCAAATTACGTTTCAAAATTGTGCTCTTTCGTCGATATTTTATTCTCTAAATCTAAAAAATGTGCCTTTTAGAAATTGATAGATATCTGTTTTTTGAGATTTAAGTGGAAGATTGCCAATATATTCGCTCGTTTATGAAAGTCAGCTCACTTCTGTCACTGGGCTATGTTCCCGTGTTCGGCGGCTAATTTTAGGCCCGCAGACCGTTGAAATCGAAAATCTCAAATAATTCCCAATTTCGGCCGCATATTGAAATTTAAAACTCAGCAGTGTTATAAACTCATCAAAACCTCATTGCAGACTGAAAATGAGGGTAGGTTAGGTTTTGAGCTGTGGCCACGATTTGCCGATTTTGCTCGACTTTTCTGTGCATCCGCTCTTACGAAAAAAATTTAAGAGAGCTAAAAAGTAAATAGATATTCACTAGAATTACAACTGTAACAGAAACTTTAGAAAATGCAATAAAATAGATGTGATACAAACTAAGACCGATAAGATAGGGAAGCAGCAAACAATTCGACTCTAAGTTTACGCTTTAAATTACAAGCAGAGTTACAGAGTTTGAGGAAATTATCTAAATTGTTCCACAGACTTACTATACGGTAAAAGAATGTCCTTTGTCCAGATTTACGGTTTTAAGTAAGGGTATATACAGAAGTTGGGAGCTTCTGGTCTTGCCACCACTTACTTGACCACGTGTGCGAAACGTCAATGAGAGATAAGTAGGAGCGAAGCCAGTCATACTTAATAGCAAGCACAGCGTCACCGAGATATAGCTTAGATTTATTAGGTAGCCAATGCAGTTCTTTCAGAAGCGGCGTAACGAGGTCAAATTTTCTGGAAACGCAGATAATCCGGGCTGCAAAGTTCTGGACCGCTTAGAGATCCTTGGAGCTTGAGAAGGTTAGTGTCCGCTGCATTGGACCAGACGGAAGAGCAATAAAACAGCTGTCAAAACACGTGCTTCACACGATTAATTTGAGCTAATTAAACTTGAGAAGCAGGAAGAAACTGTTTTAACAATATGCTTGTGAAGTAAGGCTCGAAATCAAGTATTTTCTGTTGCAAAGGACTTGCCGCCTGCCCCAGAATTGCTTCTTTAGTTGATCAGATGCAACTGTTTGTCTGACTGTAGGCTAGCAGTATGGGGTGCATTTGTCGCAAGAATGCTGAATGGTATACAGCGTTTCCCCGCCTGCAAAGGGTCTTCGTGCACAAATTTTTCGAACACTGTAGACTACCAAAGTTAAGATTCGGAAGACTAGCATATTTAAAAATTAATTTTGTATAAGGTACATGTAGAATTGAATTAAAGAGAGGTTTTCTGGTGATTATATAGAACTTTTTTGTCGCGAGTCTTAAGCAATTTTGTCTCGTAATGTTTCAGCAAAATCAAATCTCACTGCTGGGGAGTACATAGATTCTAAGAATCCTTAATATTTTACTTATTCAAATGATACATTTTGGGGAAATTCTTTCACGATTAAAGCATTAAAATAATTTTTCCAAAGAGTATGTTCTTAGCTTTGGCGAAATGGCTCGATTTATATCAAGAACAAAAGCTAAACACTAACTTCCGGTTGACAGCCTTATTTTGATGCTATGGGAAAAGGGGAATAGTGTTAAGAGTCCTGTTTGGAGGTGTTCCCATGCTTGGATCTTTAGGGACTTTTAGTATGTTCATGTATGGGATATTTCTAACTGGTCAATGATGAGAAAGCTTCTTGTGCAGTTAGTTACATGCAGGTCTGACAAAATGCCTGGACTATAAAACGCAACGAATTGAATCGGTTAACCGTGAATATTTTTGCCTTTTTTGCTATTTTCCCTGAAAATTTGTCTGGAGCGAAGGACATGTCAACAGCCTTGACAGTTACACCTGTGGCCATAGGAGCGTTTTACTTTGTAATTTTTTTTCAAGGTTTAACTGTTATTAACTGGTTAAAAATAATACTAAAAATAAAAATAACTGGCTATGTCTTATTTACCAGGTTGGCGATCAAGTTGAAGGCTAAAAATGCCTGAAAAACAAAAACATTAAATGATGTGGAAACCGGCCTACTGTTGCTTTGGTAAGAAAGATGTATATCCTACCTTTCTTAAAATCCTTCTTTTCATAGTCCACAAGGAAGGGACAACCGTTGGTATTACTAAGGATTCTTTCCGCCTCAATTCCTTGACTAGTCTTACGTCCTCATCAATATACATAGATATAATACTTCCACCTGATCTCTGTAGAAAGTTGGATGACATTTTATAATAACATCAAAAGCATGGTATATAATCATGGGCAAGATTGATGGTTCGTCATAACCAGGTGGAATGATGTCCAAATAGGACTGTTAATTTGTTGTTATTACTGATTTTAGGTGACCTCTACTGCGAGGGTCGTGGATGAGGAATCCTCAGGAAAGCACATCACCGTATCCCGCCAAATTTCAACTTTAAGCAAGTGGCGTCCAAACAGTTGCTGCTTCGTTTCTCGCTCACTTGCTTCCACTGATATGAAGTCGTAATGAACTCCTTTATTTTAGTGAGCAAGAGATGTTATTTTTCTCTCTTGTGATCAAGGCATAATCAAGGGAGTTTTTGAGGAGTTTTTGCTGCTGCATGATCCGTGCAAGCCTGAAATTCTAAAATTGCCATACGTCTTGAATACAGCATTTGACCTCGGTCAATAATGATACAAAAAACTAAGCTGAGAAAACGCAGGGGGACTTAATTAATGGAAAACCAGAATCGTCGAATACTTTCTTGATAAAGTTGAAAGCAATCTATGATAGGTTTGAAAACCAGTCTCTGTACAAAAAAAAAAAAAGTAGGGAAAAAGTCGACTTTCATACTCACGTAGTAGTGACTACGCCACAAGAAAGGTCTTTACGTTGTACGTGTAAAATTTGGCGCGGCGGCGAAAGGTGCTTTCCAAGCATGCGCACTGCTTCATCTTTTCGGATCTTTTTTACTTTCAGTCGCCTTAATTAGTAGAGGTTGCCCACCAGTACGGCAGTCACAATCAGAGTCTTCTTCATCACAGTTTTTGGCTCTGACGATGGCTATCGCACAGGTTGTCAAAACGTCAGTCCCTATCAACAATACTCTTGTTCACCCGGGAGATCAAATTCCACCTACTTATACCAGATTCAGTTAATGGATAAAAATCGGTGTCGGAAATCAATCAATATCATCGATATTAATCGATTTAATCCACCAATATCGGAAATCGGTAGATATCGAAGTCACAGAAAAAATAATTTACCGATTAACAAAATAATTGATAACCGTTGATTGGAATCGATAGTAATCGATAAAAAAATCATTATCGAGTTCTATCGGAAATCGATGTTTTTAAAATCGAAGTCACAACTTCTTTTCTTTATCGATTTCTATCGATTGATATCGGAATGATTGATATCGATTACTATCGATTATTATCGATTATCGGCTTATGGATTACCTACGTCTGCTTAAACAATTTACAATCTACGTAAGTTGTATGTACTTATCCTAGAATGTCCAGAAAACCAATTGTAATAATTAAGCATCGGACACGTTCTTGTAAATAAATTTGAAATATGTTGACTAGTGTCATGTGTAAAAAGGTCTAGATCTGAATGGGATTTGCTGTTAACGTTATTTGCCCATTTTCCAGTGCCAAGTTTCGATACAGCGTCAAAGTATTGTTTACAAGCCACTTTCAGATAACAGAGACTGTTTTAAAGAGCACTTTGTATCGGTTGCTAACGGTAAAAATAAATATACCCGTTTGTCCACTGAATCGATTCACCCACCTCACAGTGCGCTACAGCTTCTTGGAAACTGAAGGAACCTCCACTGTACAAGAAGCAGAGCTCATCTTTTTTAATCCAGCCAGGCGGGCATGACGCTGAAATTTAAGGGAAGGCGTTTTTTTTAAAGAGTGGTATCGTAATACATATACAGCTACATTCAGGGCCGAGAGAGTGGCAGAGAGGTAAGCGGTCTAACTTACAGTCGGACCTTCCCCTGGGTTCAACTGCTGTTCGCGACCGTTAGCCAGATGGGGTCCGGTTATTAACCATCATTCTTATTCATTCAAAATATGTGCCCAATTCTCATTGGCTAAAAGCACACGCATAATTCACCATAACCAGTTACTGATGACCAAATTTGGAAGAATTTTGTGTTCACCGAGGAAATGACGTCAAAGATGCAGCCCGCTACAGGTTAATGAACCGTTAACCGATTAATTACTGGTGAAAATTTTATAGCGATCGGACAAGGAAGAAACCACTTTTAAGGCGATTGAAAAATATCGGTGTTGCCTTTGAAAAACGGTATCGAAACACCTAAATTTCTTTTGTTTCAAAGAGTTAAATGTTAATAAACTTGTATTTTTTGTATCTTTAAAGCAACATGAAGGTCCTTGCGTCATCTCGGGATGAAATAAGTTATTCTCTTGAAAAATTTTAATATTTGGTAGATCATATTTTTAAAGTATCCCACTTCCATATTATTTTACGCATAGAAATGTTAACTACCAAATTTTCACTATGGAAAATATTAGTTCCCGCAAACATAATTTTCTACGGGAGCATTATTTTCGATGAGCAAGACAAAACTACTGCAAAAATTTCGTGCCACACCCTATCTTGGTATAAAATTCATTACTTTAAGAGTGCTTAGATCTTATACCCTTCAGCTCGATTTCACCATCTCAACCCAGCAACAGGGTTAGTTGTAGATCTAGCTGCTGCTGGGTTGATAAAGAATAATTTTCTGTTTTGCTGCTGTTTTTAGCGAGACATTTAACAGGACAAATGACCCTAGACCGAACTTCCTGGCTTGCTCGTTAAGGCAAAGAATGTTTTTACCTGTGCTTTTTTTGGATATCATTTTTGTAAGCGACACCAACAATAGTGCATGTAATTGGACGTTTGCAAAGCTCCCGCAAATTGCCAAATGGCTTTCGTGGTTCTGCCTTTCTTTCGCTTAGCATTACTTCTTTGACTGATTTCTGAGGCACGCCTTAAAACAACTTACCAGAAGTTACGAGCTGGGGCTGCAGTTCAACAAATGGCTCATATGTGACTGTTACCGACAGCCTATAATCTTTAGTCTTGTCAAAAATGAGGGGTACAATGAGTTTAAGAATGCCAGCTCCCCACCAGTTGGCTGTTGCATTTACCACAGTCGGTACACCTTTTAGTGATGTACTTATTTGATAGCGGTTTCTGGGATTCTCTAAAATGTTGTTATGCATATTTGCTGCCGCGTTGCAAAGAATAGTCACGCCAAAATTTACTCCTAAGCCAACATTCCTGTACAAAGTGTTGTTTGCGAAAGTAAGACCAGTAACGTTCGCAGGAGAGTGGTCGTATTCCAATACATACTTCGCGCTGTTATTGTAAAAGAAGTTTCCTTCAACACGTGCTGTCACATTTGAGATCTTGAAAATGCTGTGCTCGATCATGTCCTGGTCGGTTGCCATGTTCACAGAAAAGTAATTGTTTGTAACTTTAACGTTCAAAAATGGTCCAGACATTCCCTCCAGGAACAGAGATCTACCTCTGTTTAATTCAATTGTGTTGGCATGAAATTGACTGATTGGCAGAATTGGTACAAGTACGTCATTCTCCAATCTAGAATGGACAGTTCCATTTTTGTTCCCAGCAAAGTAATTGTTAAATATTTGAAACACTTGATTTGCAGCATTCAAATAAACTGCTGCAGGAGAATTCCCGTCAAGGAAGGATTTCAGGCCATTGTTCGTAATTCTTGAACGTTCCAGTCTGAATATGTGGCTTTCGGTTTGAGTAGCATTATAAACGATTCCGTGATCCAAACTTCCACTGATAGTGCTTTCGCTTATTGTGTGTATGGTAGAGTTTGCTGTAAAGAAAAATTACACGTTATTCAATCCTTCCAATTAAAGCTGTTATTTTGCAAGGCAAGGTAATTCTGTGGCCTGATTGTTGTAGTGTTTCTTTCCTTCCTTCGTGTCTTCAACTTCCTCTCAAGGTTCATTGTTAAAACAAGCCTCAGAGAATTTGTGATCCTCCACAAGTATGGGTCAAAAAATTTTCGGCCCTCCTCAAATCGGAGGCCATAAAATCTTAGCCTCCTCCCAAATTTGCCGGCCCTCCCCTCTCCCCTAATACTCAATGACTGTTCCTTTAAATACCTTGACTTCTTGCATATTGTAGCGTCACATATCACAATCGATCAGCAACCGTTTCAGTCACTAAACTTTACTAAAATGCATTTAAAGTGAAGAGTTCCCGAAGAGGGGAGGTTCTGGCCCAAAAACGATGTTCCTCTTTGCATCCGATCGTCAAAAGACATTTAACTCACTTTTAGCCTATATGATTTAAATCCTATAATATTATGTGAACTGCGGTTGAAACGTTGAAAGTAAATGTGATCCTTGCAGTTGAATGAGCAACCTAAGCGGTTAATTCCCAGTCAAGCCGAACATTTTTCAGGTTCTTTTTAACCACTTAGAGGATTTCCATTCAACTGGGATTATTAAATTCTCTTCCAGACATGTAATTCATAGTCAGTTCATTTCGTTTCTAATGAGTTGTTTTTTTTTTTTTACTTAGAAGATGCCAAGTAGTCTTTCAAACTTGTTGGTTGTTGCTTTGGACCGCTAAGAGAACCAGATTTATGCTTTACACATAGGCTTTAACAGCTAGACCCGGGGTAATTGCTCCGACTTTCTTGCAACGACCTGCTTTACAGTTAGGGGTGGAAAAGACGTTTATTTCTATATGATTGATTTCATATACATTTGTCACAATGATAGTCACTTTGTTGGGAAGTAGAAATACAGAGTTTATATTAATTTTTAGTAAAAAATAGCGTATAAGAAAATTAAATAAAACAAACAATCAAAGGAACTTACAAGAGTTGCAGTGTCTGAACTTAATGTCGTCTATGATCACGTAGTGCCGTCCCCTGTCAACGTACCCCAGTAAAACCACGGAATAGTTGGACAGTGTTGGAAGTTCCAGGACTTTTTTCTTCCAATCGTACGTTGAGGCTTTTGCGTTCCATAATATAGTTATTTTTTTTCCAATGTTATCCTCAATAAAAACTGAGAGCGATGCATGGCCAAAGTGATTCAGAATATAGTAAAAAGATAAGTAACAATAGCCATGATCTTGCAACACCGGAGGGCTTGTAAAGGCACCATGTCCATCACGGTAATAGAAGAAGCCAAGCCACATAAAGTTAGCTAACAAGGAGATAGATCAGAAAACAGAAAACAATCATTAGCGCACACAAAATTCAGTTATAAATACTATTTCCAAAATTATAGTTTTATAGCGGAGCTCTGGCGTGCGAAGCGCGCCTGCGGAGCACCATGGGTAAGTAAATCTACCCATTCCAAAAAATTTCGTAATCACGTGACCGTACACCTCCCGTCCGCACCTCAGGGAAACCAGTGTTTAATCCTCAAACTTTCTAGCCAGTTTGGGAGCACAGGAAGTCTGATATTGCACATATATATTGCACATCAATGTTGTGATCAATTGACAGCTGTCAAAACAGAGTATCCGCTGACCAGTATCATCTGACCGTATCGCGGGCTCAGGTGTCGACCCTTTTGAAGTTATCCGCTGACAAGTTACTAGTTTTCAAATGATCGCAAGCTCAAGTTTATTTCTTTTAATTCATTTCAAATATGTTGTGCTTTGTATGTTTACATGTTGTGTGCCGCACATTTAAAATGTTGATTTCAAACTGACCTCGGAAGCTAAATATCAGCCAGTTTTTACAGGCAGGGAAGACATGCCAGTTGCTTTTGACTTTTCTCACCAAGGTCACGCGTTGGTCACGCTCTACGTCCAATTTTTATGCTCTGATTGGTCAAAATATGACAGGTGAGTTCGTGCGGAAAATTTATGCAGCATCTTGAAACTTGTTTACTTTGCTGAAGCTGACAGAGTTTTGAGTCAACTTGTGATGTTTTTAACTGCCTTTTTCCACTGAATGTACAAAATGAAATTCAGCTGCTATCAAGAGTCTTCTGTTATTTATGGCTAGTTTGTTTATTGGGTTTTTGGTTGAGAAATACGTCGCTTGTCAAAGTCGGAAATCCGATTTCGGATGACATCCTTTTCGTTTTTTACCTTGCTTGAGGCGTAAGAGGGTTGAAAAGTCTGAAGTGGCCTTACTTGATAGTTTTCAGTGTATCTTGAATGGTAAGCCTGAGTAATTATTGTATTTGACGTTTGTTTTTTATATCTCATTTAATGAAGTCGAGCTTAGTTTATGCGGCTATTTAGTTTATGCACGTTTTTAATTGTAAGATTTGAGACAATGATCTGACCGAGTATCAGGTTTGATTATAAGCTTATAGGACTTTAAAAAGCCTTTAGACAAATAGAAAGAAAACTTTCCAAAGAATATTTAGTTATAATTCTGGCTCTAAAAGAAAGCTTGGAACGATTTTCTTGCCTCGAGTTCATCTTTGAAAAAGCAAACACCGGGAAGCCGGCTTACAAAATGAAAAACATAAACAAGGATTTTCAGAGACACTTAAATACTTGTCTTCGTGAATGAAAATTGTTGTCTCTGTATATGTTTCACCGAATTATTTTCCTTTTATTGTTGTTAGTAGTCTCTTTTGCAATTTTTATCGCTGTGCCGTTTGTTTTCAGTCACTCCTGGACATCGCTTGCTTTCAGGAGTAGTCAACATGCCGCGCGTATCAAACGCTTTTGACGATTACACATCGTTATAAAACCATTAAATAAAAAAATAAACATAATAAATTCTTTATTATGTTGAAGCGTATAACGCTATTAATCATAATTTAAACAGTCGACTTTGGCGCTTGTCAAAAGTGAGAACCGGTTAGCCGTATAGGCGATTTTGGAAATTTTTTTAACGGTTTCGCTAAAAGCCCACGCGTGCTTCGATCGTCCTGAATATTGAGTGAGTGCAATTTGTATTGCAAAATTGTGAAATACTGCATTCTTTCCAAGGTCTGTATAATGAAAACAGCGCCTCATGGTACTGTTTCACCTCAGATTTGATGTATAAACAGTATAAAAGGTTGGGTTACACGTCCCCAGAATTGTTGGCAAGACTTTATAAAGTAAACTTGTCGAACGCAAAAAATTCGGCTTGATTTGTTTTCCAAGAATTTGTTTTCCAGGCCTAATCTACTGTGATCAAGAGCCCGGGCTCTTAAATGGGATCGAAGATGATTGCTATTTTTTGGGTGTACATATAAGGCTATCAACTCGATGTAAGATTAAGTTCACTCTTAGCTTGGACTGTTTGCAAATTACTTTTTTCTAAAATCACTTAACCTTTCCCTCAAAAGTCACATGAACGTGCTCTAAAGTTAACTGAATTCTGGAAAACAAGTTTATTGTTTTTATTTAAATTATAAATTCGAGTTAATATATAAGAGCTTCGCTTTTAGCCAGGCTAAATCTATATATTATCTTTGGACGAAATGTCGGAAAACGTTTTCTCAACTCCAAACACAATACTATGCATGTGATCGAGAATAGCGAATAAGACAAAACGTTTAAGTTTTGAAGAAATTAATATTTCTGATATCAATTTGTCAAATTTGCCGCTAGACATTGAGCTTTGAACAAGATCTTTGGCCAATCGTGAATTCAAAATAGAACTCTAAAACTCTGAAATGTAAATTGTTATGACCAAAAGAGGTACATGACGTCATCAGTCACGTGACCAGAGCGTTTCGAATATTTTAGTTCGTTTTCAAAGTAGATTTTTGGTTATAAATTGGCAAGTTTTAGTTGTTTTTCTCTACATTTCTTTACACTGTATTCCCTCTGAGCAATTAGGGCTCCATTTTAAAGAAGTAGGTAAGAAAGTAAGTAAGTATGTAAGGAAGTAAGTAGGCAGCTAAGTAAGCAAGTTGGTAGGTAGGTAAGTAAGTAGCTAGGTAAGTAAGTACGTAGGTAGGTAAGGAGGTAGGTAAGTAAATAAGTAAGTGAGTAAGTACGTAGGTAGGTAAGTACGTAAGTAAGTAACTAGGTAGGTAAGTAAGTAAGCAAGCAAGTAAGGAAGTAGGTGAGCAACTTAAGTAAGTATGTAAGCAAGAAAGTAGGTAGGTAAGGAAGCAAGTAGGTAGGTAGGTAGGCAAGTAAGTAAGTAAGTAAGTATCAGTCCGTTGGAAAGATATTCCCCACGTGCTTTTTACAGATCGTGCAATTCTCGCTGCCTATTGTTGGAGCGAAGAAAATAATTTTGACTGTAAACTTCAAGCGTTGCCTCTCCTCATCGCTTTTGTTGCGAATTCTATTGGCGGCATTTTCTTGAAGCGTCGGCAGTCGGTGTTTCCTTTCTTCATCGGTTTCGTTCGCAGGGTAATTTTGATATTTTTCGTTACCTCTGTACATGTTTGTGGTCGCTAGTAATTGAGTAAATATTCGCAGAATCAGCTCTTCATGAATAAAACATGATAGTGCACCATGTTGCCTGGAAATACAAAATGCTTGGTGACGTCACACTAGATGACGTTAGGGGCGGACACCTTGCGATATATAGACGATGTATAGATTCATATTTAAAAAGACGGGGCGTTCTAGTTTGCAGCTAACTAAGACCATGCGCGGACCACGCGCAGTGCACGCGTTTCGCGCGCGACGAGATTATAATCTCGCACCGCCAGAATTATTGATTTCGGCTTTCGTATAATCTGAAAAATTCTTAAGATCTCGGAGGGTTTACTTAGTTACCTAAGTAGGTAGGTAAGTAAGGAAGTAGGTAGGTAAGTAGGTAAGTAAGTAACTAAGGAAGGAAGTAGGTAAGTAAAAATAAAATAAATAAATATACCGTTTATTTGACGCATTGCAGAATTAACTGAATTAAAGGACTATAAATTAAGAATTAACAAATAATTAACACTACTAAGTCAATAAAAAATATCTTCATTAACTATTTACACATTCACATATTTACTAGCGAATGAAATAAAGGATCCTATCAGCGTAAACAACATTTCTATTGTTGCCGCTGGCCCGGAAGTTGTAACTATGACCACTAATTGCTGTTATCGGCTTGAGGAAGTTAATAGAGTGGTCCTTTTGAGACATCTTCTGAATATACTTACAGCAGAGTTGAGTTCGTCTTTCTTTCAAGCTGCTAAGGTTGGTAGTATTAAGGGCATCTAAGTAACTATGCCATGGATAGATAATATGTAGTACCCTTTTCTGAGTTGACTCCAGCTTATTTGAAAGAAATTCAGGAATATCTTGCCAGATTTGTACGCCATATTCTAGTATAGGTCTTATTGTTGTTAAGTAAACTTTGAGAATTCCCTCTTTATTAACACGCATTTTTTTAAGAATCCTCAGGGAATACAGGCGTTTCGAAGCTTTTTTCGATATGTAATTAATATGCTCGTTCTACTTTAAATCATTACTGATAATAATACCGAGTAATTTATAAGTTGTTACACATTCAACTGTGTTGTTACCTAGGACAATTGGTCTTTTAGTAAAACTATCATTTTGCATGAAGTTAATCTACATTTCCTTACACTTTTTCGGGTTTAGTTTCATATTATGTTCGATAGAAAACTTGTGAATATCATTGACAGCTATATTTAGTAAGCTAATAACGCTCCCTGGCAGGATTTCTAATGCCATGGTATCATCTACGAATTTAATTCTCAAATGCCAGTCACGCAAAAGATTATTGGTCATTACAGCAAACAAAATCACACCCAGTTTCATCCCTTGTGGGATACCTTCCCTGGGTGACTTCCAATCAGTCAGAGAGTTTCCAATCCTCACAGCTTGCGATCTCCCTGCCAGGATGGCCCTAATCCAGTTAATTATGACAGCGGTCTATATCGAAAAACGCCAACTCCCTTACAAGAATTGAATGGTCAATCAGGTCCCTTTGAGTAATCGGCAAGAACATTCTAGCCCCACAATTCCCAAGATTCAGTTGCCTCGTGAATCGCCTGTAGGATATAAATTAAGGCGTCCGTGGTGGAGTGCCCCTCCCTTGCGTACTGTCGTGGATCAAGTTTGTCCGAAATTTGCGCCACGAGCCTGCTGCGCGCAAAACCTTCTATAACTTTGGCAAGGGTGCATGTCAGAGAGATAGGTCTCAAGTCAGATTGAATTTCTTGAGGCGGAAAAAAGGGGAAGGGGTTTGATTGAGGATCACTTCAGCAGATCAGGAACATAGACCTCCCTGAGTGAGCAGTTTGAAATATCCATAATTAGCGGGGCGAGTTCAGGTGCGAAATCCTTTAAGACCCTGTTCGGTATCATATCAGGGCCAATTGCTTTCCCGACATTTAGGCTTGATAAAGAGTTATGCACCTCCCTGACACTCACTAGGAGGTCTGGGGGGACCTGTTGATTGGTTACTCCAGAGGGGGTAAAGGGAGCAAAGTCCGATGTCAAGCTAATAAAGTGGTCATTTATCATATTAGCTAGAGACGTAATATCTGGACAGTTTTCGCCTAGGAATTGATGGTACCATTCCTGTTCTATATCCTGGCTAGTTAATAACTTAATTTGTTTCCACCATTTTTTCGAATCCGTATGCTCAAGGTCACTTTCTTTATGATGGTATTAATCGTATTTTGTCGACCTTATTTCCCACTGGGCTTTGTTCCTCAAAAGCCTATAGGAAGCAGAGTCTCTACCTCACGGATGAATGCAGTTTACCGCTTTTTAATTAACAATAATAATAATAATAATAAGTATGTGTAATCAAATGGTGACGAGTGAAATTAGGGAATAATTTCACGAGTATACCATTTGGTTACCTATTAATATCATGGGTGACGAATTACGTTAGCAGTCTTGGATTTTTGACATGTTTATCTTGGATCGTATCGATCGAGAACTCCACTCTCTCAAATGTTTAGACCTTGAATTTGGCTTATAAAGTTCAGAATTTTTCAGACTATTTCGGCAGACTTATATAGCGCAACTTTCCATGGCACATGATCAAATGCGCTTTACAATAAGTTAAAAAGAAAGAGTAAAAATGTATAAAATTTACAAACAGGTAGAAACATTTAAAAATGAAATAAAATGATAATAAATAATAAAATAAACGAAACAAATACTCTACTACAAATTAAAAGCTTGTTTTAAAAGATATGTTTTCACATGGCATTTAAAATTTGACAGAGAGTCAAGGCTGGATATTTCACTTGGTAGGTTGTTCCAGAGCTTTGGAGTCGCATAACAGAATGCTCTACCACGAAGTGTTGGGAGTAATATCCTGTTGATTTCCTTCAGCTGATCAATTTGCAAATATAATCTGGCGTCATGCCGTGAATAGCTTTAAAAGTCATAAGTAAAATCTTAAACTCAATGCGATACTTGATGGGAAGCCAGTGAAGCTGAGATAAGACTGGTGTTATATGGCAAAACGTAGGTTGCTTAAAAATAAGCCTTGCAGCTGCATTTTGAACCCTTTGTATCTTGTGAAAGGCTTGAACCCAGGAGTCATTTCAAAAGTAGGTTGAGTTTGATCGTCCGGGTGAACGTAGTCCTGAATAGGACTGTTGTTGTTGACAGTGACTGACGTTTCGACAACCTGTGCGGTAGTCATCTTCAGAGTCAAAGTGAGTTGTATCACGTCAGTAGATGGTATTATATACTCTGGTTATTGATCTGATTGGTCAATAAAGTCAAGATGTTATTGGTCGTCTGTCAGTTAAGCCGCGGTGTTATTGGCTATGAAGACTCGTAATCAGTAATTGGTGCGTTTCGATCCGTCTATTGTCACAGTTAAGCAGTCGTCTATTGTTAGTCAAATTGTCAGTTCTCCAGTCGATCTCTCGTAGTTAGTTTCGCTTCATCTCGTCAATAAGTCGTTTGTACGGCGCTGGTAACTGTTATCTTATCGATTTCTACTAGTGGCAATCCATAGAGTAAACTGTTACAGTAATCAAATCGGCTGGGGACAAACGCGTGAATCAAAGTCTCTGAGGAGTCACGCGATAGGTGTTTTCTTATCCGCCTAATGTTGTGGAGATAGTAAAACGATGCATTACAGACTTTGTTGATGTGGGAGGTCATCAATGTACGAGCCAAGGTTCCTAACAAATGACGATTTCATTATAGCAGAGTTTCCCACAGTGATCCAAGAAATCTAAACTTTAGATAACTGTTGCTGGGTGCCAATGACGAGAAATTGCGTCTTTTCTTAATTGAGAAGGAGTTTGTCGTGTTCTATCCATGAGCGAATGTCGTCAATGCAATTTTGCATGGCAGTTATAACATCTTGTTGACTTGACAAGTCATCGGGCTTGAAGGAGAAATATATTTGTGAATCATCCGCATAACAGTGAGAATTTGGAGGATGGCGTTCAATGATGTTAAATAGCTTTAAGAGTAAATGACATACAACAAGGGACCAAGACAGGACCCTTGTGGAACGCCCCAGTCAAGAGGAAGACTGTCAGAGAGGGCGCCGGAAATGGAAACACGTTGACTTCTTGCTGACAAGTACGACTTAAACCAATCTAATGGTGCTCCAGAAATTCCAAATGAAGTTTGAAGACTACGCAACAAAGCACTACGATCAACAGTGTCAAAGACAGCGCTCAAGTCAGTAACACAAGTAGAACAACATGCTGAGAAGTTGTTAGTAACTTTCAAAAGTGCGGTTTCTGTACTATGGTTATTAGCGCTATTTCTTTACTATGGTTATTAGTAAGTAGGTAGGTAAGTAAGTAAGTAAGTGACTTAGTAAGTAAGTAAGTATGTAAGTAATTAAGCAAGTAAGCAAGTAAGTAAGTAGGTAAGTAAGTTAGTAAGTAACTAAGTAACTAACTAACTAACTAAGTAAGTAGGTAGGTAAGAAAGTAAGTAAGTAAGTAACTAAGTAAGTAAGTAGGTAGGTAAGAAAGTAAGTAAGTACTGTAGGTAAGTAAGAAAGCAAGCAAGTAAGTAAGTAGGTAAGTAAGTTAGTAAGTAAGTAAGTAACTAAGTAAGTAAGTTACTAAGTAAGTACGTAAGTAGGTAAGAAAGTGAGTAAGTGCGTAAGCAAGTAAGTAGGCAAGTAAGTAAGTAAGTAAGTTAGTAAGTAAGCAAGTAAGTAACTAAGTAAGTAAGTAGGTAGGTAAGAAAGTAAGTAAGTACGTAAGTAAGTAAGTTAGTAATTAACTAAGTAAGTAAGTTAGTAAGTAACTAAGTAACTAAGTAGGTAAGTAACTATGTAAGTAAGTAGGTAAGTAAGTAAGTAAGTAAGTGCGTACGTAAGTAAGTTAGTAAAAATATAAGTAAGCAAGCAAGTAAGTAACTAAGTAAGTAAGTAGGTAGGTAAGAAAGTAAGTAAGTAGGTAAATAAGTAAGTAAGTAAGTAAGTAAATAACAAGCTTATTAGCAAACAAAGGGACTACTGTTGGTTTGACTAGAGTCTTAAGAGTCTATTCGACATCGATATTGATCAAACTTTTGTCTCTTTGCAGGCAATGACGCGAAAAATATCAATCTCATTAAAAAAAAAACAGGTACAAAGGAAGGAGCAATCATTTACGTAAGATCTCGTTTTTTTAGTGAAGTCTTTAGTTAAACTGTTATTAATTATACAAAAAAATAAAGTAACTCTCACCCCCTCTGTAGCCATATGTATGATCAGAAACGGCGCCATGCATGCCATAGATGTCATTCCAATACCACTTCCTTGCCAGAGCAGCGCCATTGAAATAACCTCCAGGATAGTTTTTCCAGCCACAATCACTTACTTCAAATGTACAAGGGAAATCTGTGAGACAGCAAGACGAGAGTTAAGGACTCAACTATTTACCATTTTGTGATAAATATTTCCAAAGTTGCTCAGGAAAATGGCAAAATCGTGACGATAGCAGTAAAAGTAGACAATCGGAATAATACAAACCGTTGTCCTCTGCCCGCTCGAGATGTAAAAGGACTTCGCTGGTGCTGAACCATCCTTTGAAAAAGATTGTGATGCTGCTTCAGGGAATAAGCCTTCGTTTTGACAATGAAATTTGACTTCTTGAGGAATACTTTATGATCGTATTTCTATGAGGGTCTTGTATTGTGATGTAATCTACGTTCTTCACTACTATCAGCCTAAGAGCGAATCCATAATTGTTTCCTGTTCGAACAAATTTCTTGCACCTGACAGTGGGGTTATAATTGGTAATGAAGGGTTGTCTAAAGTACAGAAAGACATCGCCATCTCGAAGATCTACAACTTGCTCTGAAGCGCACAGCATGAATTGTCCGTTTAGTAGTCCGTCCATCCACTGACCATTTGGGTTACCAAACAACACTCCATTCTTGTTGTTTATAATCCTGACTCTCCGCAAAGTAACGTTCTTTTTCGTTGTCAAGATTGCAGCTCCCACTCCCCCTGTATTAATGAAAGAGGCGTTTGCGAATAACATTTCTTTTTCCGGAAACCACAACTTGGAACCACCCGCTGAGCAGTTTAACACTTGTACGGAATGGACTTTTGGAACGTACTGAAAGATTTCCAACGCGGCGACGTCTTTCCCATGTTTCATACCACAATGCTTGATCTTCATGTGCTGTAACTGCGATATAGTTGCTTGGATTGGGCTTACTTCGTCGCGCACAAATCGAATATTTCCCCACGGTACACCCCCAGAACAGGTGAGAACCATTGCATGTGCACAATTATCGTAGCTGCGATTCCGAAATGTCAGGGAACATTGGCTAATGTCAGAGTCATTTTCATGGCAACTAGACATTATGCTAAACGGCATGACATCCATAGATCCTTGAAGTCTTCGACTGATGTTCAAGGGCTTCTTATAGCCCAGCTGTTTGCATATAACCATGGCGTTATTCATTTCTTCCCGCAAAGCTGATACGTTTGAGCACAGTGGAATCCAATTACCGTCATGTAATAATTCCACCTTTCCATGCCAAGGGAAAGTACCTCCAAAAAGGCGAACGGGTATTGACATTTTACTTTGATCTTTTTCCAAAAGAGAAAATGAAACAGGGTGACTTTCATTCCCATTCACGAGAAGAGAACCAAGAACCAGCATGCCTACGCCAGAATGGAACTGCATCTCTACACCCGGATCTATTACTAGAGAAATCTGTGGCAAGACAGTAAGATCAGAGAGAATCTTGTAAGGGCTATGACTAATACCAAGTCGCAAGGTGGATGTCAGTCGTCCACCTAAAAGGCTGTTATCCTTATCAAAGTTACCACTTTGTTTTTTTTCGTGCAGAATGTTTCCTGAATCGCTCAGGAATGGGGAGATCATACCCCAGGCATACTCGTAATCGCTTTCTGCGTCAAAGATTCTTTTCCGAATTCCACTACTGTCATTGTGGCCCCAGAAATTTAGAGAAATGTCCAGCCTGCTTGAGTAAGATGAAGCAAAGGTAAACACACACAGTTCCTTCGTAAACCTAAAGCTGTTGAATTTATTATAGTGTATAGAAAAGTTTATGTGATCAATTAGTCCTGAGATACTAAGTTCACATGCAAGGCTATTCGATGGCACGTTCGTGTTATTAACAAAGGTATTGTTCCCAAAATTCACGTGTTTGCTCGCCATTTGCAACTCTATCGGAAAGGCACTGTTAAGAAGAACCATGAATAAGCCTTCGTTTGATTCAAATACGTTGTTATCTATCGCAATTTCTCTATCCATCGCTCGTACTTCCAAAACGCCTTTTTCGGAGCATTTATTGCTGTAAAAGATGTTATTTTTTGCCGTCAAAGGCGAGTATGAGGTCTCTTCGAGAAAAATTGATCTCCCGTAGTTTCCCTCAAAAACATTTCCATCAACTATTAATACTTTTGTTCCTCCCGTAACATCAATGACGCCTTTGTCTTCACAGTGGTTGTATAAAAATGCATTTCTACTAAAGTATATTTCAGGCGTATCATCTGGATGAGTATATTGAGTTTTCGTGATAACTGAAGGTTGGCGGTTCTCCATGAACTTGTTTTCAACAAATTCCCAATGACTTATATCAGATGAATGCTTGATGTTTATAGCGGGTCCGTGGTTTGATAGAAATGTACAGTTTCTAAAGTAAACATCTTCAACGTTAGCCGACCAGGTTTCAAAATAAATGGTCGTGTCTTGGTTCTGTTCGAAAAAGCTGTTAATCGCATAAAAGCGAAGCTGTGGCCTATATCCATAAACATAAACTGAATATCCTTTGTTGTAGGTAATGCGACTGTTCCTTAAATAAACCGTCTTCTGTCCTCGAGATGGGGCGTACAGTGCATTGTTAGACGAATTTGACACAGTGGTGTTTTCAATGTTCAGTATACCAGAAAATGTAGAAAGTTGGATTCCATTGACATTTCTTATAAACAAGCAGTTTATAAGACTCAGTTTTTTGACACTTGCAAATGTAGTCTGAAGTCCACTCTTTTGCGAATTGCGAATCACAGAGTCTTGGATTTTGACGTTTCCTAAGATATCACGTCCATTGCTCAAGAAAATTCCCCCAAGAGCGTTGCTCAAAAAGTTACAATTTAAAATGTCCAGGTTTAGTGCTGGCAACGCTTCTTTGTTGTTTCCTTAATGAAACAAAACCAAAGCCACACTAAGACCAGTATCGCCCCACGTAAGGGGATCCATAACAGTCTTGGATTCTGGATTCTAGATTCCACCCTGTGGATTCCGGATTCCAGGTACTTGATACCCGTATTTGTCAGTAGAACATGGTTTCTGGATTCTAATCATTAGTGGGATTGCGAATTTCTTTGAGGTGTATTCCGGATTCCAAAACTGAAATTCATAAGCAAAATTTTCTCCGATTCCGGATTCCACAAGCAAAATTTCCCGGATTCCGGAATCCGGATTCCCTTGCATGGGGCAAATCGGTACATAGTGTAAAGTGAGTGAGAATCGTTGTTGCATATCATGAATATTACAAGGTCTGTATGGAGATTCCAACCAACCAACAACGGCAGAACTAAACCTCGCTGGAATCGCCTAGAAACGGCTAATAACGGCTACGAAAACACCATAAATTTAGTCAAGGAGACAAGGTAAGGAACTTTGATGTATCTTTAATACTGTTTTTAACCCCTAAATAACAATCGCTGGAATCTCCATACCCTTAAGGCCGATGCACACGAGGGGTTTTGCTCCCGGAGCATGCTCCACGATCATTTTGCGTTATTTGCCCCGGGAGCTTGCTCCCAAGTATTTAACCGGTTAAATATCGTGGAGCATTCTGCGGGGTGGAAATTCTGCCCCGAGGATGAAGTATACCCATGAAATCGTTGGTACACACGAAGGAGCTTTGCTCCCGGAGCGTTCCCCTGCAGCATGCTCCGGGAACAAAACCCCTCGTGTGTATCGGCCTTTATATTAGTTTTGTTAAGCAAGAAAGGTTCTTGCTGGTGAGCTTGGGGTACCTGTGGTTCATAATTTGGCAAAAGAAAAAAAAATGGAATATATATGAAATACTTCATGAAAAGTGCGGACGTACGGAATTTAAGCACGAGTTCTTGACGTATCAGAATCAAGATTGAGCGCAGCGCCGAGCGAGTGAGATTTCTGATACAAAAACAACGTGAGCGTAAATACCGTACAAAGCACTTTCCATGTGGTATTGTGTTTATTATATACATACTGAGATTTAAATTCTTGTTTATCGTCTGACATGACAAACCAAGACAAGACTCTGTTACACGACTTCAAGTGAAAAACTCGAGCAAGGATTAGAACTTGAGCTTAAATTTTTGACATAAATTTAACATTACAGCAAGCAAAGAATGTTGAAATATTAGTTCTGAATCTTAAGCTGAGTGGGACGCCTCTGTTTAACCTTTTTTTCAGAAAATTTGGGCGAACGTTTGAGACGTCTACTCTAGACCTTGTTTTTGTCTTTCTTTCAGTGTACACTAGATATTCGTTACCTTGTGCACCTTACAAAGCTTTACATCTTCCCAGCACAAATTGCAATGCTCTTGACAACCACGCATTTCAAAACGAATGATGTTTTTCAGCCAAACAGTATTCAACAATGATTCAGCAGAGGAAACTCCAAGTATCTTGATCAACAAACCTCTTCTCGTTCATGCTTTTAAGTATCAACACTTGCGAAAGTTTACTTTAAATATGAGAAATACCTCCAGCTGAATGAAAATCACCTTGTTACGGCTCACACGTCAAAAAACATGATACGTGGCACCTGATTGGACGCACCGTTTTTCCTCACACGTGGAAAAAGCGATACGCGCCATTTGATTGGCTGTCGGGTTCTTATTAGACCAGAACCAAACTCATTTCGCGCCTTTTCAGTGGGTACATCTCAGTACGTATATAATAAATATATATAGGGTCAGATGGCCGAAACAGTATTGTCTGCAGTTAGATAAAGCTCTTTCGCGTATAAAGCTTTGCTGTCATTTTGAAATGGAGCACTCTTAAGATGAGTTACGGCCATAGCGTTGCGCATACTCACTAGTTTACTAGTTAGAGCACTCTGACATGGCTTAGATATACTTATATACGTAGATATGAGATCCTTTTTGAAAACCATATTTTGTATGAAAAAGTCATCTCAATAAAGATTATTATTATTATTATTATTATTATAGATGATAACACAATTGTGGGATCATTTGGGGTGGCTTTTTAGCTTTATAATCTCCATCCTGGCAGCAGCACTAAACTGAAAAAGTCCAGAGGGCCGAAACAGCACTGTCCGCTGCAGTACAAATTAAGCATTCATGTTCATTGAGGTTGACATTTCAGAGATATATATCTTATAATTTATGAAATTGAAACTCGTTATATACCACTTAAGTATAGATCTCAGATCTTGACCTTCACATCAAGGCCTCCGGGTCTGAGATTTCGGTGTTATGGCCTCACTATCGGTTAATAAGTGGCACTTAATATATATTGAGTAGAGAGGAAGCTTAGTTTGTGTTAAAATGCTTTTTAACATTTACCCTATTAATTTTAATGAGGCTTACCTTTAATGAGATATACCATAAAATGCACCGAGTAACTACGATGGTAATACCGAGGGTAACTTTCGAGAAGGACTGTACTAGTGTTTGACCTCCACACTGGACGGCTTGGCCATGTTAACGAATGGATATCCCATACAGTTTCTGATGTCTTGTTCTTGCCGCTGTAAACGTGGAATAACACGTAATAGGGTAGGTTTTGGTAGATCAGTTGCATTCCCATGTAGTATTTCTGTGGAACTGTGATAATGGTCTCGCAGCCTTTGTTATAACCAATTTTTACGCTTAAGTAGTATACTGGGCTGGCACTGTCTAGAAAGATATGTCTATCGGTGCACATTTGTAAATACCTTTTTACTTTGGCTTCGGCTATATTCAACACATGAATGTTAAGGGGCTTCCAATTAAAATCAGACAAAAATCCACGACCCTTCGTGTTTATAACGTCAGTGTTCATGATCTTGACTAGTGGGGATTCCAAACGAATTCCATCCGATTTGGTGTTTGAAATGGTGACATTGTGCATGTCGTAAGAGCTTTTAAAGGGATTTGGGTACATTATTTGGACGCCTATAAAAGCGGAATTATCTACAACAACACCGCTTATGTTGTGACTACGATCAATCCTTAAGGCGATGCCAGGAATCTTTAAGTCATTTCTGTAATCGAAGCCTGCGTAGCTAATATCGAGGTTTGTGATGACGCTTTTCTTTGGAGCGATTGCTAGGTGAACTCCAGTCCAGTACGGAGTTTTGCAAGCAATATATGCCACATAATCGGAGCAATGAGGTCGAGAAATCCAGTTTTCACGACCACAGTTTGCAACATTGTCATTATCCTTTGTATCACATTGGAAATTATGTAGAAAGACAGTTTCTTTGCCACTCGGATAGCGTTTTGAGTATTTATCTTCCTCGTATCCCAATTGTCTACATACAATGCTATATTCGTGCTGGTACCACCTCAGGCATATCGGCATCCACGTATTATTAAACCACATTTCAAGTCTTCCTTTCCATGGATCTGGACCATCCGCCAGCCTTACTGTCTTTTCAGAGGGTTTCTTTGGGATAAACCTTACCCTATTCGTGCTGGTACCTTTGATAATGATCTCTCCATAAATTAGAAACACTGCCTTCAAGTCAAATTCTAAAGTGACATTCTCTTCGATTGTTAGAGTGCCATCGGAAAAAACTGTGACATCGCCGGTCACTTGATATGGACCACTGTTTCGAGGTATGGTAATTGACTCCTTCAATATGCCACCCACTTTCGTTCCCTGTAGAAAGCACAATGCCCTTGTACTATTATGGATAATGACACTACTGGAATTGTGATAGATTAAAAATGGATAGTATTGAATTCGGGCCAGTTCGACTCGATCTTCGTAGTCAAAAATCTTTTCCTTTACTTTGCATTCATCGCTTGAGCCCCACCAGTTTTCTATAGCTTGATACATTATCTCGTGGTCAATATATAGGGTTGCTATCTCATGGGGAAACATAGGATTATCAAATGCATTGCGCTTCACTGTTACGTTCCCTTTACTAATAGCTAGGACAGTCTGGGTTTTGACACGGGCATAGTTTGTTGAAAACTTACGGACATTCTGGTTTTCAAAAAAGCTGTTTTGTGAGATGATCATTTGGTGTTTCGATGTCATGGATTTGAAATTGACGAAGACAATATATTCTCCTTTATTCTTGGTGAAAATGTTTCCTTGAACAATCACCAGCACTGGAAAGAGTGAAGAGGCACTACAGTACTTTTTGTACTCCAGGCTTAAGGCATATCCCGTATTTTCCTTCATTGTGTTATTTTGTACAGTTGCCTCCACTTCGGATTGTTCGGGACCGTAAAAGACCAGGCCGTATTTTTTATTTCCCATCACTTTATTTCTTGCAAACAAAAGTTTAAGGTACCTGATGCGATGAGGGTCACTGCAACCTTCAGAGAAAAATTGACATCCCCCCTTAGTGTTGTTGGCAATTGTAGAGTCCACCACAATAACCCGGTAGTTCATGAGGCCTCTATAACGGTGAAGCCTAAAAAGTACACCGTATCGGTTATTTGAAAGCGTACACTTTTGAATGAGTACAGCGTAAAGCCGAACATACCCACTGTCGAAAAATACTAAACCATCTCGTTGGTTATCATTGACAAGACAGCCATTTACGTTAACCTTTCCTGCTTGTTTTTCTAAGTAAAATCCGTCACGGCTGTTTGAAACTGAAGTCCAAGATATTAATGATACGTTAAAATTTCCGCCAGACACATAAATGCCACTCTGAGCATTCCGAGACGTAGAAATGTTTCGAAAGGTACCTTTATGACACGAAACACCAGCAATTGATAGTCCATGCCAACCGTTCTCATCAAACTTAGAGGAAGTTATTATTAAATTGGCAAGACTTAACCGTTCGAAAAAAGCTCCGTTTGATCCCGTGTTCCCAACTATGTTTAGGTTTGATAATTGAACATTGCAATCTTCCTTGAAGTCCACCAGATAAAGTCCGTAATTACGATGATTACCAGCATTCCCTTTAAATTGAGCGTCAGATATATTAATGGTAGTGTGAAGCTGGTTTGTGATGCGTAACCCACTTTGATCGTTGTTATCAAAGTTGCTGTCTGATACTGATAGCAATATGCTTCCAACGCCAATTGACATACCCGATTGGTGGTTTTTCGAGGAGTTTACTTTTTTGAGTGCAATCAATCCTGAAATAGTTTCCACGTATATACCATGTTTATTGTTTCCTCGGAATAAAGACGATAGGACATTTACTCTGCCTCGTGCCTCCATTATGTGAAGTCCATAGTGGTTATTCTGCGTCACCATGGTGTTGGAAATTTTAGAGTGGCCGATCATTTTCTTAATTAAAATTCCGTCGTTGGAGTTTTTCACAAAGCTGCTCCCTGATATTAACAATGATACAGGTAGAGCTAGAACAGAAATAGAAGATTCTTTAACACAAAGAACGTATCAAAAAAATATTTAGTTCTGCCGTGCTATAGTTGTGTATCACAGATAAGGCCGTCAAAGCGCAGTAGCCGAAACGCGGTAGGGACAAAAAAGGGACTTCCGAGCTCTAAGCGAGTTGACCACTAGTAAATTGAAAGTTTTTTCCGTCTTTTTAGCTCATCAACGGGGCAAAATAAAATCCATTACTGTCTACAAAAAGTAGGATCAAACCAGAATTATTTTATAATTGGTTTAAAAAAGTACTGCGCACCATATACACTGCCAGAACGAAGTAGTTCAACATCCCCGTCAAGATATGTCATTCTCTCAGTCAAGTTATGCCTAAATGTTGGAAATAATGAGTCCTTTACTCTGTGTAATTTTGATGGCTGTAAAATTGTAGAGGGGGGCTTCCCCCCACCACTCCCAGTCGTAGTAAGCGAAAAAAAGGGTTTAAGTGGCTAAATGAGGGCTCAGAGATCAGGATGGCTGCGTCGAGATTCGAAATGGCTGATTGTGTTTCTTTTTAATAATTAAAACTTTTTTTTCACTCCTTATTTGAGAAGACTAGAACCTCTATTCATTTAAAGCTGCCAGTACAAAGGAAGCATATTATCTTTAGATTTTTAAGACCCTGAGCGTTTGTCCGGTCAGGGTTAGAGTTCATGACCTTCCCCTCAGAAAACCGACGCTTCATATTGAGCTAACGGAGCAAGTGGCTTCAGGCGACTGCGAATTCTTTCATTTTACAATTCACTAATCTAAAAATAAACTTTTGCTAAAGTAAAATTCTTAGCTCTAAAAACTAAATGTGAGTGTTTACAGCTTTTTGGCTTCCCTACCCTTCAACCACATGAAGCTTGTGAAGCATTGCAGACCATATAATACATGTATAATCAACAGCACCGAAAAAGCTAACAAAAATAAATCAAAAAGGGTGAATGGAAGATTTTTTTTCCTTTGTACGTCCAGTGGCACCCAATGGATATGCTCCTCAAAATATCTGTACTTCAGGTAAGTTTTAATTTGCTGGCTGAGAGATTTGGAACGAGTAATATGTAAGGTGTTACTGGGAAATAGACAATTCATGGTCTCTAAGGGAATTTGATTTTATGTAAGGGATAAAGTTTGCCCTATGACCACACCCAGACCGGGCAGTAATGTCTGGACATACGCCTGCTGGAAAACTTTCCAGTAAGTAAGGTTGCAGCCGGTTGTAGGTCTTGTAGATGCCCCTTGCTGGCTAGGAACTCTTCCATCAGTCTTGCTGAGACAGGGGAACAGATAAATTCATCCCAGCAATCTCCCAAAATGCTTAAATGGCTTCAGAAAGCTTTATTTATGCTTTCTTCTTGTTGTTAGGTCTTTTTCTCAAAATTTCCCGTCGGATGCCCCTGTAAGTCAGTCCAGTAAGATTACGTACTGCTATTACATCTTCACCCCCGTAGTTAACAGATACAAAACCCTACCATAATCATCCATTATAATGATCTCCAAGGAAGCAGGATTGTCAACACTCCCTTTCGATGAGTAATGCAGTTCCAAAACAGACGAGGAGCCAGTTTTTATCGTTTTACCCTTGTAATCACTGGTAATCCTGCTGAGTAGGTCTTTATTCGAGGTACTTCCGTCGGTAACATTGAGTTCGAAAGCACTTCCCGCAATTACACGAAAATGTATGCAGAGCGCTTTGCCAGCCGTTGCTCGAAAGGTCTATAACGACAGAAAAAAACGCTTGTATAGAATCTGTTAATGATTTATCTTGTGAAAAAATTTGGTAAATTATAAAATTCGATGATGCGAACATCTGACACCCCTTCGCACCACATATTGTGTCAACTTGTTAAAACGGTGTCCCAACATCGTATCGACATTTATCTACATTTTTTTAATATATTAGTTCGTTCCGTCCCACTTTTTCATCTTTATTCAACTTGTGCAGGCGAAGTATAGTTTGTATTTTCTTCTCTGTTACCTATTAGCGCAGTAGTTAGAGCAAGTGGCTTGTGTTGTGTCCTAGGGCAAAGCACATTTACCACTACAGTGCCTTACTTCAACCAGGTGAATAAATGGACACGGGCGAATTTTATGTGAGGGCAGCCCTGCTATGGACTGGTGTCCTTTAAAAAAGGTAATAAAAATGTTACTAGTCGCCTCATGCTACAAGCACCAGGTTAAGCTCAGGCCTAATGAGCCACTTGGCTTCAATGCAGATTTTAGGCCCTCTCCTTTTAAGAGCGGCTGTCTGTAAATATCCCCCAGGGGTGGGAAAAATAAAAATTTCGAAAAATCCCAAAAAAATTCAGTGGACTACCCTAGGTACGTTAGTAATGAAAATATAAATTTTACTTTCATCGGTTACATATTTTTGCAATACAGCGAATGTAAAGATTGACCGCTTCACGGCCTCCACCGGGCCGCTTTTTCGGGACGCGCTACAGGGTAACGAAAAAAGCTCGATTTTAGTCTAATTCAAACATCATTCAACTCACAATCCTTCTCATCGTATTAAAGGGATTTCAAAATACATTTTGAGTGGTAATATGCTTTAATTGATTGCAACCAGAATATTTTACGGATTCTAAGATACTTGAATAATTTTGAGGATTTCACCCGAGCATAAATTTTGTCGAAATTCGAAGGCCTAAAATTCAACCCGATACATCGTTTTAAGAAGAAATAGATATCTGACATTAAAAAGCAATCTTTAAGCTTTCGAAATATGGGTTCAAAACTTTGGGCAACATGTGAAATGAATTTTTGGGAAAGCGAAATTCAGGGAGCACTTGAGTGAAATTTGACCTCTCTAACTTGACAGTTATGAGGTTCGGCGCGACACGGTGAATTCTAAAACAAATTGTTCAGCCCAGGTACGTTTAATTCAGACGATTCCCAGTCCCACAGTGATACGCACGTAATTAAAAAAAAGTAAGATGGAAAATTGTACCTCAATGTTTCGCCAAAAAGAAGGTCAAATCCCGGCTTTTTATGGTAACCTGTAGCTTAACACTAATGTAAACATGAACTGTCAAGTACTTGTATCACGACACAGCAAAGTGTTCAAACTTTACACCAAATATCTATTCCTTCTAGTAAATATGAGGTCGGCAATATTTTTTTTGTACCTTATGTCCTTGCTTGTCTTCATGACCGCAAAAACTGAGACGAACTGAAGCTAAATTAAAGCCCCGCGCACTCGACGTGTGTCAAGGAATGCTGTTACGTGAGTCGAGAATGCGTTACATAACATGACACACCAAGAGATCTTTTCTTTCCTCGTAAAAAAATGCCATCTCTTATGAACATGTTATAACTATACTATTTTTTCTCCCCATTTACCTCGCAGCTTTACGATCGCAAACATGTGAACCCAAACGTCATGAAACGTGTCAAATAGTATTCATTAGCGTTATCTAAATACGTGTTTGTTTTTTTTGTTTGCTCTAAGTCAAATGTTACTTTTCCATTCCCATATTTGTTCTAATTTATAATGATTCCGAAATATCCTAACGTGTTGTGTAGAAGCTGGTCACGGAGACCGCTTTCGCAATACCTTATTTTTAGTAAGAACGTCTCCCGGAGTCATCGATTTCTTGATAGCGTGGTTTTCGTTAGAAATAAAGTTTTCGGTAGCGAGAGCTCGGCTATAGCAGACGTCTACTGCTCGCTGATGTGCGACCACCTGAGTGTGGTTCAAGTGCCAGATACTACCCATCAGGGAATGTAGCCGATTAATTGAGCGCCACATTACAGAAACACTGCAAGCCAGTTTTGCCAACTGTGGTTTAAACACTGAAGCAGAGCTGTTATTAGCCAGGGCGGATTAGTTTGAGACATGATCATACATATATATCTTTTAAAAACTCACTTTTCCTTTTTTTTTGCTTGATATTGTTAGTTATGATTTTCCATCACTCTCTTGTTTGTGCTTTCCTGGGAAGAACTTTTTTCTTGGAATTTTGGCTTGAAAGGTTTTAATTTTGGGATTTCTCCGATGGCTATCCCCAGTCCACAACAGAACTCGGCAAACCCATCCTCGGAGACCCAGGGGCAGATAGTGGGGAAGAGGAAAAGTCTAAACGGGCGGAAAAATATATGGCACGAAGAAAAGTAAAGAACGGCGAGAAGAGCCCCTGGGGACAATGTCTTACCAGACCAGTTCCAAACGGTCGCCGTCGTTCTGGCTTCTGATTGGGGCCAGAAAACTTGTCATATATTTTTCCGCCCGTTTAGACTTTTCCTCGTCCCCTTTATCTGCCCCTGGGTCTCCGAGGATGGGCAGACCAAGCGCAGTTTGCTCTCAATCTTAAGGGAATAGAAATAAAAATTCCTTGTTTTATCGTCATTTTCACCTTGTCCCAGGTGTAGTTGAATTGATCACTCAAAATTTCAAATGACGATTTGCCTGAAGCACAGTGACGAATTTGGCATCGGATGGCGCTGCCGACAAATGTTATGTAAAGCTCCCCTGGCTCTGGCCCCCCATCATTTTAAAAAGAGAAGGAGGAAAGAAAGGACACTTTCTTTTGCGCAGTCAAAGTTGATCTAGAGCCTTATGATGATGCTTGTATCAGTTGGATCTCGTAAGTGTAGTACTCTAAGTGATGATGGCGCTTTTGAACGAAGCTAAAATATTTATTGTCCGCAGCGCCATCCGATGTCAAATTAGTCACGGTGCTTCTAGCCTCCCACGCAGACGTTCTTAGGGGTTCGTCACGCGTTCCTGCCACAAATTAAAACCTTTCAAGCCAAAATTCCAAGAAAAAAGTTCTTTCGAGGAAAACACAAACAAGAGAGTGATGGAAAATCATAGCTAACAATATCAAGCCATAAAAAAGGAACTGGCTAATAACAGCTCTGCTTCAGTGTTTAAACCACAGTTGGCAAAACTGGCTTGCAGTGTTTCTGCAAATTATGTGGCGCTCAATTGATTGACTTGAACCACACTCATCCCCAACCAGCGCTCCATATTCTCACTTTGTGTGGTCGCACATCAGCGAGTAGTAGACGTCTGCTATATCCGAGCTCTCGCTACCGAAAACTTTATTTCTAACGAAAACCACGCTATCAAGAAATCGATGACTCCGGGAGACGTTCTTACTAAAAATAAGGTATTGCGAAAGCAGTCTCCGTGACCAGCTTCTACACAACACGTTAGGATATTTCGGAATCATTATAAATTAGAACAAATATGGGAATGGAAAAGTAACATTTGACTTAGAGCAAACAAAAAAAACAAACACGTATTTAGATAACGCTAATGAATACTATTTGACACGTTTCATGACGTTTGGGTTCACATGTTTGCGATCGTAAAGCTGCGAGGTAAATGGGGAGAAAAAATAGTATAGTTATAACATGTTCATAAGAGATGGCATTTTTTTACGAGGAAAGAAAAGATCTCTTGGTGTGTCATGTTATGTAACGCATTCTCGACTCACGTAACAGCATTCCTTGACACACGTCGAGTGCGCGGGGCTTTAATTTAGCTTCAGTTCGTCTCAGTTTTTGCGGTCATGAAGACAAGCAAGGACATAAGGTACAAAAAAAAATATTGCCGACCTCATATTTACTAGAATATTTGGTGTAAAGTTTGAACACTTTGCTGTGTCGTGATACAAGTACTTGACAGTTCATGTTTACATTTAATTTAGTGTTAAGCTACAGGTTACCATAAAAAGCCGGGATTTGACCTTCTTTTTGGCGAAACATTGAGGTACAATTTTCCATCTTACTTTTTTTCAATTACGTGCGTATCACTGTGAGACGTGGAATCGCCTGAATTAAACGTACCTGGGCTGAACAATTTGTTTTAGAATTCACCGTGTCGCGTCGAACCTCACTTGAACTGTCAAGTTAGAGAGGTCAAATTTCACTCAAGTGCTCCCTGAATTTCGCTTTCCCAAAAATTCATTTCACATGTTGCCCAAAGTTTTGAACCCATATTTCGAAAGCTTAAAGATTGCTTTTTAATGTCAGATATCTATTTCTTCTTAAAACGATGTATCGGGTTGAATTTTAGGCCTTCGAATTTCGACAAAATTTATGCTCGGGTGAAATCCTCGAAATTATTCAAGTATCTTAGAATCCGTAAAATATTCTGGTTGCAATCAATTGAAGCATAGTACCACTCAAATTGTATTTTGAAATCCCTTTAATACGATGAGAAGCATTGTGAATTGAATGATGTTTGAATTAGACTAAAATCGAGCTTTTTTCGTTACCCTGTAGCGCGTCCCGAAAAAGCGGCCCGGTGGAGGCCGTGAAGCGGTCAATCTTTACATTCGCTGTATTGCAAAAATATGTAACCGATGAAAGTAAAATTTATATTTTCATTACTAAGGTACCTAGGGTAGTCCACTGAATTTTTTTGGGATTTTTCGAAATTTTTATTTTTCCCACCCCTGGGGGATATTTACAGACAGCCGCTCTTAAGAGCGAATTTGTCTGGAGACCGCGTGAAATCGAAAATCGCCGCACATGATGGAAATCACGCATTGACTTGTCAACAAACGAAAGTAATCAAGTTACACTATGGAGAAGGCAATTTGAAACGAAAATAGGGACAAAAAACAATTTTTGACTGCTGGTTCTACAAGGTAAGTCTACTGTACTGTCTTTTAGATCTAAAATAGTGCTAAAAGCTTAGATTTGTGTGAAATTTTGGCTTTGATAACAAAGAGCGTAAATTGATGATTGCTTTCGTTTGTTGACAAGTCATTGCGTGATTTCCTTAAAGTTTAGCGGACTTTTTCTTAACAGTGAATAAAAGCCCAAAATGTTTTATGGCGGTGGCCACTCGTTACAGTTTTTGAGAAATTTCTGGAAAAGAAAATAATATTTCAACAAAAGTTGCACCACATATATTGACTCACTATAAGGTATCTCTGACGAAATAAGAGGTAGGCATTTTTTACCTCATTTTTCTACCTCTCACTCGGTCCCCGCAGAAAGTGGGACTTAATTACGTACCTTCGTGGAAAGTTGTTATTGTTTGACCCGAGAAGCTTGTAGCTTCCAACAATTGTCAACATTCTCATTGTCACTTCCGCCTGAGTAACATCACGGTTTCCCTAGAAACGTATCACTTTTATCCTACTCTTACCTTGCTGCAGTTATTTGGTAAAGTACTACCAGATGCGTTTAAAACCAAGGGGAATGAGACGGTTTCTGGATCGACGCGACATAGATCCACAGCATCTGTTGCTATCCACTCGTACACAAATCCGTTCCCATAACTTGTATTTTGAACAGTAACATTTTGGACCACAACGGGTGCTCCTCTGCTTGTGACACTTATACCCACAGACTCACATCTCAAAAATTTTGAATCCACCACTTTCAGCGGGTGATTCAATTCTTTTGCCATCATTCCAGTGATACCATCTCTTACAGTGACATTTAACAAAACTGGAGCCTCGTTTAGTGCCTTAATACCATCGAAGGCGTTGATTATGTTGACGTTTTCCAGGAATGAGCTTCTTCGCTTTTGTTCTCTCGTGGAGTTTGACAGTGAAAAATAAATGCCTGTCCAATAAACCCTCTCTTTCAAGTAAGGTATTAACGTGTCGCACTCAATTACAATGTCTTTGTAACGATCTAGGGAGGAGAAAAAAAAATCGTAGTCAAGTCTATCACGTTGTCGGGTATCCCTTTTGTCTTGGAGCAATTTCTGATCTGTACATTACATGGGTCACTCAAGACAAAAGCAAACTGTCAATGTTGCTATTTCCTAGAGATTAGAAGATGAGCCAGGGTATTGGCTGTAAATGTTAATGAAATTTCTCGCAAAAGTTAACAAAGTTGTGAGAGGGAAATTGTCTAGTTCTCTACTTAACTAGCTGCATTCCATTTTTAAATACAGGAGCAACGTAGAATTGCTGTGTCCATCTGCCACAAACACTCAGTAAATCTGTATTAATTAAAAATAAACTCAGGTGGCTAGTCTATTTTATCAAACCGGTTTAAATCTTTAATCCTTGAAAAGACACCTTTAACTTCACGTATTGTGTATTCTTCAGGGTATTTCTAGATGTTGCTTAGGCAACGGCTGGTTAGGTCAAGTGTTGAGGGTCGAAATTGTTGAGTGTCCTTTGACTTTTTTGTATTAGGTCATTTGGTGATTTCACCATCCGCAACAAAAACAAACTTACAGTGACGTAGGGGGGCCCATGGACACCAACGGGTGAAAATGCACACTGGCGCACGTGCAAGAAAACAAACGTAAATATCTATCTAGACATCTCCCCATATAAAAACCTTTTTTGAAAACGGGTGTATATATCTAACCCATTTTTGGAAATCTGACCAAACGAAATTTGCAGTCATTTCAATGAAAAGGAGTCAAAAGGCAGGTTTCTTAAGCCCGGAAAATTCCAGAACTCAGGGGTGTAATGCGGACTTCAAGTGACAGGGATGATCGAATGGGGGCACTGGATCAAAACCCAAAAAAAAACTTTAGAGCTTCAAATAAAAAAACAAAACAAAAAAACTCCCTGGACCAGAATGCCGTAACCCCCAAAAATACTCATGCCAAATTTCGGAGCCATAACAATTTCCTGGAAGCAGAAACAGTCGCAAAACAAGTTTGGTTTTATACTTTATTTCCAGAAGAACCCAAACAACTCCTTCGATCATCCCTGTCAGTTGAAATCCACAGTAACGCCTCCCCAACCACCCACCCAACCACCACCCCCTCCCCCTTCCCCTCTCCGGGCTCCAAAATCACAGAAACGAAGGGAAAGGGCGAGGAGAAATGATATAAACGTGATCAAATTATTTAAATGAGGGATTATATGGACTGGCAGGTTACCCCACCAAGGATACGCCACAATAGCCTATTCATATGCGTACATGTAAATGTCCGACCATTTCTCTCGATGCGCCAAACCCAGCTTAGATATCAAAATGAAAATCTGGTAAGTATCCTGAATGAGACATCGCGTGACCCGGGCCCTTTTTAACTATAATCATATCGCTATATCTAGTCGTCCCTGAACTGCCGCTTAGGAGCGTAATATACTCGTCTCTTGGTAATATATAATATATATGGCAATATACTCTTTTCCGCTTTCTTCTGAAGATCAAATATTGATGCGTCGCGCGCCTTTTGTCCCCTCATAGGGTCCAGAGGAGTTTCGTGTGAATAAATGAATTACTTATTTAAAGCCTCACCTTGAAAAATGTCTATACCTGTCGCTTAGCACGATTAAGTAGCCCAATGGGATCTTTATAAATCTACTGTAAACGATTTCTTCGCTTCTTATCTGACCCAGATCGACTTTTGAAAATCAATAACCCCAAGCCATATCCTCGCTGGCGCACGGCACGTCGCCCGAAGGGCGACCGAGCCACGAAGTGCCGAGTAAAAGAAAGGACAAGGGAGGAAACTTGTACCACGTGATTTCGTTCGCTGTGAACCGCATCACTCGGTGACGGAAGTGAATGAGACCGGAAACGCAAAAGCAACAGACCGCTGCTCTTTTCGGTCGCCGAAAATGAATTTGAACGCTTTTTTATGCCGTTTTCCTACAGTATTTGGCAAATACATAAGAATTCTAGATCAGGTTAGTAAAATCAGGCGATTTGATTCAATTCCATTTGAGTTTCAGGGATTGGAAAATCGGCTCCAAATTTGTTTCCTTTCTTTCCGTACTGTAAGCCGATCTTGCGAGCCCTCAGTCTCTTGGTTTGCGGTCTAAAGAATGTGTAACGAAACTGTAACGCGATCAAAATAACCCATTTTTTTCAGAGGTTTGCCGGGTTTTGATGTTCTAACGACAAACACATCTCCTCTGGACCTTGTGTCCCCTCTATATCTTAATAACTTACTACAATGATTTCCAGCTCCACGGTGTCTACATTGGAAAAGGCTCTGCTCATTCCCATTACAGTTTACATTGCTTATCCACACGGGGCCACTGCTAGCAGCCTGCAAATAGTATCTCTTGGCTCTCAAGAAGCCAAGTTGCCTGCATGCCACCTGAGTATTTTTTAAATTCCAACTGCTGCCGTAGTATTCATAGCAAACCCCTCCCCACTGTCCCTTCCACTCCAGCTCCAAACGTCCCTTTTTGTACGACGAACCATCCACCAGCCTTATTCCAGGGTTGTATAATTTAGTGCTATTACAGAACTTGGTTTCGTTACAAGAAATTGCTCGGAAAGTGATTCTTTGAGACCTTGTCCCCTTGGCGAGTAATGTTCCTTGAACGTGAACTCCGACATTTGGAACCACCAGAAACTCGGTACCGGCCTCTATAAAAAGAGAGGCATTCTGAGAAATAACCAAGTCATTTGTAATCAGGTACGGTCCGTCCGCATAGTTCAAGGTCTGGTTCTTACTGACACTGCCGTTAATTTCGTGGAAGTTCGCCTTGCCGCAGTTTACGAGCGTGAGGCAGACAAACACGAAAGGAGCCAACGAAACTTGCATACTGGCTTATCTGTGCTGTTCACATCCCAGTAGATAAGAGAGTTGCTGTTTGAACAGACCTATGAACAATGAAATAATAATAACAACAATGAAAACAACAACAATAATGGTAATGATAATAAAAATGGATTGATTTTGAGCTTCGCTTAAAATGCTTCATTTGACGTAGACCTATGGTTATTAGTCGGCCATATCATATTTCAGTTTGCAATTAACGTAGGGCTATATTAATACCGCCTAACACGTGGCAGAGGCCATTTATTTAGTTTGAATAAGTGATTGAAGCAAAAGTTTAAAACAGCTTGTATTGTAATTTTATTAGACCCTCCCTACCCACCCGCTTTCGAGTCGAAGGGTTTGTCGAGTGAAAGCGTAGGTAGTCACATATTTTACCGGCTAGTGATTTTACTGAATAAACCTCTCAGTGTTCCAAACAAAGGAGCGCGGTTGTTCTTTGTGTTTTAATGAGGCCATAGTGGCATGGAGAATTTTAATGATAATGATAATGATAATGATGATGCTAATAATACTAATGATAATAATAATATTGTGCCAACTATTAAAATCCTATTTACAATTAATTCACTTAAAAAAATATTCCGTCAAAACACTATTTACAATTCCTTTCGTTAAAAAAAACCACTTAGTTTTGATTAGAAAAAATTCATTTAATTAAAAAAAATTCGAATTAAAAACATTTCATTTCAATTAAAATAATTATTATTACAATTAATAATAATAATAATAATTTTAATAGACGTTGTTTTCAGGTCACAATCTAGTCTTCAGTCATTCAGTAATAGTTTCCTAATAGACTTCTAGAGGTCAACAATTTCCTAGTCGCCTGAAAATCGAATCGACATGCGAAGTGTTATAAGATCATTCAATGAAGCGAAAATCAACGACTAGTAAAGACAATTCTAACATGTTCGTGTTCCAGGCAAGTCAAAAACACAACGCACGCGGTTCCCCGTTTCCGGGGTGCGCATGTAAGTCAGTCAGGGGCTTCTAAGGGGGATCCCCACAGGTTTCAATGTTACAACATCTCCCTCCTAACACAATTCAATGAGTCTTTGTTCTGGCGAAGCAGTTCTATTTCAAAGTACTTCGACTAGAAGTCAGTAACTAACAGGTACGTTTGGCCACCATATTCAAACAGGTCAGTCCAAGCTACTTGCCAGGGTAATCCTGGAATGTCATGAGTATGTAATGATTCTCTTTGTTGTCAGTTGCGAAACGCATTACCCACGGCACAGGAACTGTCTTTGTCTTTGATTTGCACCGTCACGGAAGGTCAGAAAACATAATCCCCTGCCTTCAGTTCAAAGGAATTTACTCCCTCAGAGAAGATGTATCCAAATTTTGAAAGAGGGCTGTTAGCGATTGTATGGGGAGCGCAAAAGTTTTACACATATGTGTACGGGCGCAGAGGTATTGTTGAGAGAGAACACAAACCGCTGGAGTCAATCTTTCGGAAACCACTGAATGAGGCCCCTCCCAGGCAACAGAAGATGTTGCTGAAAGTCACTAAGTATGACCTTGTGGTGCGTTATATCCCCGGAAAACAGCAGGTCATTTCAGACTGTTTTAGCAGAGCACCTCTCGGTAAAACTGGACCATTCAGTGAACCCGAAGATGTAATCGGAGTTAATCTTGTTAGGGAACTTGGATTAGAAAGCGGCACCCTCAAGAGATTCAAGGACAGCTGAAGTGCTGATGAGACATCAAGAGTGGTTATGGAGTACGTTTTGAAAGGATGGCCCTGTAAGAAAGAACAAGTTGATGAACCTGCCCGTGAATATTAAAATTTCAGAAAAGAGCTGAGTGTTGAGGATGGCAAGTGATTTAAATCAGACAAAATTGTAGTGCCAAGACCATTGAGAGCTGAAGTGTTAGACAGAATTCATGGAGCTCACATGGGAGAGAGCAAAAGCCTTTCCTTTGCACCAAGGCCTGTGCTACTGGCATCAACACTTAGCAGCGTTTCTTTGCTGTTATCAAAGTATGCTAACACCGGTGCGCTAGCGATGACAGACTTCAGCTTATTAAAAGCCTCTTGATGTGGTTTCTCCCACACGAATGCTACATCTTTCTGGG
The DNA here is from genome assembly GCA_038088405.1 of Porites divaricata. NCBI lineage: Eukaryota > Metazoa > Cnidaria > Anthozoa > Scleractinia > Poritidae > Porites > Porites divaricata. The sequence continues at coordinate 11,180,626 of JBBMOI010000015.1, read as the reverse complement.
TAAGCTGTGAAATCTGCTCTTGTAGATTGGCTTTGTACGTGTTCAATGAACTTGTCAAGGTAATTGACAGTTCCTATAGTATTCGAAGTACACCTTTCTGTCGGGAGGGGGAGGAAACTCACTGATCGCGCGGATTTTATCAGGGTCAGGTTTCAATCCTTCGGCCGAGAACACATGTTCAACATGGCTGACTTAAGGAACACCAAGTTTCACTTTCTTTGGATTGAACTTCAATCCTACTTTTCTGCTTCTATCCAGTACTCTTCTCAATTTCTGGAGGATGGCTAAATCGGGTGGGTAGGTGGGTCGTGGGTAGTGCGTCGTGGGTCGTGCCTCCTGCGTCGTGAATCGTGGGTCGTGGGACGTGACTCGCGCGCGAGTACTGCGTCTTACGTCTTACACTTAAAAGTCCAAACGTAATTTTTGAATAAAGAGAGCTAAAGAGACTTGTGAATCTCTTTTCCTCCGAATATCAAAACCGTTTGATGTCTGTGAAAAGTAAATCAGAGAGTGTCCAGAATGTAACGACGTTTAATATATATATATTTTTTGGAAAGGCTTGATGCATCATGCAAAGATTATCTAATAATAGTGGGAACACTATCATATGATTGGCCAAAATCTAATTTTGCCCACAAGAGTAAAAGCAGAAATCGATGAAGTAGCATTGTTGCACGCGCCAATCCTGCTACCGATATTAACACACTTTCATTATTTGTTAGTTGGCGCGGCCTGCATTTTTTGTCACAACTTTTAGTACCCGAGGAAATTTGCTAGCAGAGCTAGAGGTAGTGAAATTCGCGCAAATTATTAACATTAAAGGTGAAAAACCGCGTACGCGTGTTTGGTGTAAAGGTATCAAAAAACAAACCAAAAAGCATATGTTCAAGACTTCAATTTCATACCGAGATTATTTAATGTCGGTTCAGAATAACTTACAGGAAAAGCCCAGAAAATTGAGGGCACGAACGTTTTCACGCACTGTGATTTTCTCTGGAAGTATATGTATCAGGCCTACGAACAACTGTGATCAGCTCAAGTTAAAACTTCTTTACACAGACTGCCATTAGGTCTGTGATTAGGCTCAAAGGTAGAATTGAAGTGTTTAAATGGTGATGATTGGTCGTAATTTGTTTTATGGAATAGTATTCCCTAAACTTAGTGCCTAATTTGGTCTAAAAACATACTGGGAAGTTTTTTTCCAACGACATAGAAAGTGAAATAAAAGCCGCGATTAACTTAGAATTTTCTTTTAACCGGAAGTGGTTTTCTTGGACGCATGTGCATTTCATTAAGAACGCAGAGTGTGCGAGGAGCATGCAGGACCGGGGAGAACATATTTTGCTGATAAATTTGCTTTACTGAATTTTATCAGAGAAACTTTTTCATGAATGCGAAGGGTCGTGTAAAGGAAGACGGGGCCGATAAATACTACGAGTAAGAGTCTTCTCGAAGAGGCATGAGCTATCAAGCACACGACGCACGACGCACGACCCACGACCCACCCACCCACGCCAGTTAGTCAATCTCCAATTTCTGATCAGCATCGGTTTTATCTTTACCATGTATCAGGAAGTCATAAACTATAATCTCCACAGGAACTACCTTAAAGAGTTTTTCCATTTGGTAGATTTCAGGGGCAGAAGAGATGCCAAAAGGGAGCCTTGTAAATCGATATCGACCCCAGGGGGTATTGAATGTTTTAAAAAGAGCTTTGAGCTTTCATCATCCACTAGGAGCTGCCAGTATCCACTGCAAGCATCAAGGGACATGAGACTCTTTGCACCCGATAATCGGTTGGCAACCTCCTCTACAGTACCATTGGATAGTGTGGTCTCTTAAGAGCCTTGTTTAGGTGCCTTGGGTCAATACAAATTCCAACATCATTCTTCGAGAGTGGAGTAATCTTTTCTTTCACTTTTCGTTTGTCAATCACTAGCATAGATGAAATCCAAGGGGTGTGTTCCTCTTCTTTAACAATAATCCCATCTTCTTCCATCTCTGTGAGCTTCTCTCGTGGTGGTTCAAGAAGTGCAAAAGGAATTTTTCTGGGAGGATGTAACACTGGAGGAACCTGAAGGATCAACTTCCAAATGTACTTTGTTAGGCTGCTTGCAAGGTTTATCACTAAAACAATCTTTATATATAATCCTGCAACGTAGGATTGGTTTGGAAGAAACTTGGCATTTCTTGCTCTTGTTGTTTTGACTCTGTAGTAGTTATCAGTTCAAGGTTCATAAACTCAAGGACTTTTAAGTCTAAACAAGCATCACAACCCAGCAATGGTATAAAATTTCCATCAACAACAAGATACAAGCTGGGTCTAGCAGACTCTGAGTCATTGACGCTATAATATTAGCTTTTTTTTTTTTTTCAAAGCTCGCTTCGTCTTCAACCGAACAAAAAGGGAAATGTAAATGTAACATAAACTGATCTCGTTGATAACTGTTGATGTAAACAAGATGACAAAAGGACCTTTGCCACACATAATTAATCCCCTGGGAACGTTTTCAAAGCCGGAATCCAATCATTTCAGAAGTGCTCCTTTACCAAGACCTCAATTAAAGAACTCATTTCTTTCTCAGGCTTGTAAGACCGAGAAAGTTTCTTTCTTGCCCTATGGTGATAAATTACACACAAAATTACTTAAAAGATAACGAGCGAAAATGTCAACAAGCATAAAAAGACACGCAGTGAAAACATTTAGAAAAATTTGGGAGTTTATGTAAGCATTCTACCAGACGTACGCGATGGTATCCCCGCACCGTAGTGTAGGTTGCGCATGTTGTTTTCACCGAGACCATTCGAAAATCTATCGAAATTACTGCTGCATATCGTTATATTAGGTCTTATGGGACTCATTTTTAGTATAGCGTGACAGTCTAGCGTGACAACACTGAAACCTGACCTTCGCATTATGTTGCTTTCTTGAGAAAAAAAAAATGGTACAGAGAATTTTCGAGAAATTGTTTTGAATGAGTTCTGCAACTTACCAGAACGTACCCAAAAATCCTTAACCTTAAAGACGCGAGTTATTTTTTCTATTAAAAGGCGAACTGCAATTGCGTGTAACTTATTTTGCAAAGGTAACTTGCGGTTAATTGCACATACATAATACATGTTTGATCAGTTAGGGAGTGAGCATGGGGTAGCGGAAACCAACCCATTGTAGCAATTTGACTGGGTTAGGCTAAGTACTGTACCAATTTTGTTGGTAACACATAAAGAAATGTACAGTATATACTGGTTGTCTTTACACTAGGCTGTTAAGTAAGACTTAGGAGCTGAAACTCGTGTGTGAAGGCCTAAGTAAAATCTCAAGTAACTTTACTTTCCATCTCATTAAAGTCGGAACGTTGAAACTATTTAAGAAAGTTTCAAGCGACTTGAAAACCGTCCTTATCACCGACTTAGCTTACTTGCTGTTTCTTGAGCTTTGAGAAAGGCGAAATCTTAGTTATGTTTCTTTGGAAAATAGCTTTAAGTGAACCTGGGGTGCGTTTGATTGGGAAATCTGGATCCGGATTTCGGATCTGCAATCGAACGCGAAATCCGAAATCCGAAATCCTTGAAGGAGCTCCATTGGCTTCCCATTGAACAGAGAGTTGCATTTAAAGTTCTGCTACTAGCTAATAAAGGTTTAAATGGCCTTGCACCAAAGCATATAAGCGACATGTTAGTAAGGTATACCCCGCGCCGGGTTTTACGCTCTAGTGATATTCATCTTGTAAATGTCCCTAAGACCAATAAAAAGACCTCTGGCGACATAGCTCTTTCTGCTGCTGCCCCACGACTGTGGAACAGCTTGCCCCTCGATTTAAAAATAAGTCCATCAGTTAGCATTTTTAAGTCGCACCTTAAGACGCATTTATTTGAATTAGTTTTTAATTCGTTGATAAGTTATTTTAGTAGTTGTTAGTTTGTAGTTAGTCTTAAGTTGGTGTACAGCGGTATAGAGCTTTTGGATATACCGCTATGTAAATAAAGTATTCTTTCTTATTCTTAACAGCGGTCTTGCAAGCGCACGCATAATTAGCAAAAAGAAGACCGCTGTACACAAGAACAATTTTGCAAATCCTTTTTCGGATTTCCCAATCGAACGGTAAAAAGGAAATCCATGAGCTCCGGATTTGGATTTCTTAATTGGAACGGATTTCGCGTTCGATTGCAATTCCGAACCCGGATTTCCTAATCGAACGCAACCCTGAAGTAAAAAAATAATCGGTTGTCTGTAAAGCTTTATGTTACTTGAAGTAATTAAAATTTACTTGTCTTGAAACATTTCTTAGCTTACTTGGGCTCTCGTGTAAAGACTACCACTGTTTCCTAAGAGGTCTGCTAAGATGATTGACGGCAGCGATAAACGCAAACGGCAGTAGGCTTCTGCCCTTCAGAATTCGAGTGTTTTTGAAAACCGCAGTAACCAAAATGTAGACTCACTTGGGCTTACTTTCTTCCTAATGTTGCCTCACAGAATGTCACTTATTAACTAGCCTTAACAAAAGGTTACAGTTTCAGTCTTCCGATCGAAAGTCAAAACGGCTCTTGTTCCAACGTTGTTGCTTTGCGCAGTTTCACGTGATGGAAAGTCAAAACGTAGGTTATCAGCAGATTCAAGTGATAGCTAGAAGGTACAAACGTAATTGAAACGCGCGTGATCAGATTGCGTTTTATGCATTGCATTTATACTTAGTGGCAACCTGGAGGTTAAGTTTGCGAGCTCCTCTTGTCTCCTGCAGTTAATACACAAATCCATTTTTCACTCACTAGGATTTTCTAGGTATTCGTCTTTCGTGCTAACAATTCTTCATTAAATTTGGTTACTGTCACTCTTTGGTCTTTTCAGTTATTCAACTTATCCATAAAATTCAAAGACAGCGATTAAAATTTCGAAATTCATAATAGGCTGGTCGTACTGATGTTAGTAAATACTTCTTTTTCTTGACTGCATTTCGTGCAATGTTCATGCTAAATACCCGGGGGAGGGGGGGGGGGTACTCTCTTATAGAAGCCATATAGGTTTGTGCCGCCCCATCGGGTATACACTTTGCCTATTTTGGTCTGAAACCAGGTATGGTTTTCGAGGGAACTACGGAGTATATGAACGCATTTAACGTTTCAATTCCAAATGAGTAAGAAAGAAAGAGAAATATGCGAATTCGAAATACATTTGAATATTTTTTTTGTTTACGCTCTAATCTAAGTAATGATAACATAATTTCTGCCTAAAGGCCAGGGGCCCGTTTCTCGAAAGTCCCGATAATTAACGGGCCCGCAAAGCTGTTGTTGTTTACGTGCAAGATAGAGGCTTCAATAGCTTGGCATCTAACATTATAAAACTATCAGTTAATGAAACAAAATGCAGTAGTTTGTTGGTCAGGATCCGCGCTTTTATTCTTTATATTTAGATTTGAATATTTGATTTCGGGCCCGTAAAGTTACCGGGACTTTCGAGAAACGGGCCCCTGGTCTGAAAACGGGTATGGATTTTAAAGGTCTAGTCTGAAAACGTGTGTGGAAAATTACATTTCTTGGTCTGAAATCGGGTCAGGATTTGAAGAACCGGGCGGTACACCGTACACCCCCCACCAAGAATTCCCAAGAGTAACCCCCGGGGCGGTACATAGTTTGCACTACAACGCCATAAATTAGTTTCAGACGAAATAAAGGTCAGACGCTACAGGGTCAGACACTATCAGGTCTGGCTCAGCTTGTGTTTCTCTTTCAACGCCGTTAACACGAGCTCCCATCCAGAAAAGACTCAGTTTATGAAAGCTCGGAAGCCGTTTTTCTGTCTTCCGTCGTCCCACCGTATTTAGACGTGGGGCCTTTTGATTTACCCTTTATGATGTCACTACAGGTAGGGGGGACATCTTTGCCTTGTGCAGTGTTTATATTAAGTGCGACTATGTTTTCTTGAATGCAGTATTAGCATTATATCGTTCTGTCAGAGGTTGACAAGTCGTTTTGCCAGATACTATTGTGAGAGAAATTCTCCTCGTAAACAGTTACGGATAAATGTAACACATAAGGTTTTTAGAGACAGTTTTGACCTCTGTGTTGAAGAGGTAAAATATTCCAGCGATAAGGTTTCTCCGAAATGTCAAAGTGACACTACTCAATGAATAGATAGCCATTTGCCACTTCCGAGAATTTTTGGAAGGGGTCTGAGAGTTGAATCTAGCTAACTCAGTGCTCGATAACGCTAGGGTAATACCTTTTCTTTCCCAAGTCACTTGGACTCTAAATGAAACACTGAATGTTAAATGGGAATTTTGACACAATACAACCTGATTTCAAGAGGAAATGATTTGTTATACTACTGCATGACAAATTTCTGAAATTTGATTGGCTTAGAGCAGTGGTATTTTCGCTTAATTTGAAATACATATGTGAAAATTACAAACCTTTCGTGGGTAGTAGTATAAACAAATAATAGCATGATTTGAACGTGATATTTGGCATGAATACCAGTTGGGATATCTCAAACTTGTCTCAAATTTCACTCGCCCAACGGCTCGTGAAATTACGTATAACAATTTCACAATCACTCGTGGTATTTATGTCAAATACACTACAAGGCATGCTAGATAAGTAAATCACATACACACATGGAAGATTCCAAGAAACTTTACCCGTAACTGACGATAATGTCCCTAATGTTAAGCGGTGTCTTCTTACACTGCTTAGATGAACGCCGTTTGTTTGATGTAAGGTGTTTGTTTAAACCCGGAGTACTCAGAAATTTGACTGACTCAAACTGTCATTTTTAGTGACAGCTGAGTTATGAATACACTACCGTTTATCGTTTATTTCCATTTTTTTCCATTTCTATGTGAGCAATATATAGGTTTTCAGGACAAGATCGTTGAAGCACTGCACTTTGGTTTACTTCAGGGGCAGAAATTTCTATACGGCTCGACAAAGACTTAAAATTTGTAGATGACGACTCACTCATCTGGGATTTTCTCGATTTTTTACATGAACTTCGTTGCGATTTCTGGAATTTGGGTTTTCCACAGTTCACTCCACAGGACTGGCTGTTATTCTCAAGAAAGGACCCCTAAAATGTTCGGTTTCGAATTGTATGGTAACGGAAAAGAGTAGCAGAAAATCTCACGTTTTCGTACACCTTTATACAGCATCTAAGATGTTTGGGAATATGATCAGAGAGGCCCCATAGAATATATTATTCGAAATGGCTGAAGTTACTCGTTATGATAACCAAACATATCACATTAAAATTCCATGACGCTGCTCAAAATGCATTTGTCGAGCTTTACCAGCACTGCAAATAGCTTGGAACAAGAGTTTAGAGCATTTGAGATAAAGCCGTGGCTTCAGAATAGCATATGTACGAGGATACACACACTTTTATTTTACTTGTGTGAAGTCCATAAGATCAATTGACTTTCTAGGGTCCCACGACCTACGAATGATTCTTCAATTTTATTCAGTATTGCTAGGTTTGCCGCGCTTGGTAAGGCTAGAATAATATACTTTCTTTTTAGTTACCCTCGTCTTTAAACAAACAAAGATTATCAATCCAGACGTACTGTACATACTGGTGTACAAGATGCCACCATGTGTTCGCGTAAACACCAGCTTAGCGATGGCGAGTGATGAACATATAATCCACTAGCATAGAAATGACTTCCAAGAACCCAAATTTTCGTTTTACTTAGTAAGACCATATATGTTTCGAACAAAACCCCAACACAGTGGTTATAATCAACTTTAAGAAATTCAGTTGACTTATAAGTAGTTCTACCAAGAACACACCCGATTTATTATGTAACTGCTGAAATGTTCAGTCTCCCGCATAAACATTTCCGTAAAGCATAGATTCTTCAATTAAGCTTGGCGGATTTCAGCAGTAAGCCTCAGAAAGGTGCAACTTAAAGCAATAACTGTTCATAATCGTTTACTCGATCTATTTTCGCTGGAGTCGATCAACAACTGACTTCACATTTCTAATAAGAATCGTTTTACATATACTAACGCGCTTCCGTTCAGTCGGCAAATATTCCTGCAAACTCAAATACGTCCAGCGTCACCGTCCTGATAGAATGATGCCTATTTTGTTTTTTCGCCCGAGTACCAAAAACTAGTATACATACCCTTTAATGTTCTTAGTTTGCCACATTTGAGCTTATTAGGCTGCCCATGTTTTTCGCTTTGTAAAAAGTTAAAATAAGTCAAGGATTTTGTTTGAACAAGTAAATGTACTTACCTTAGCAAATCGTGCTCTTAACGGGGGCCAAAAATTCCTCTGCAACAAATACGCAAATTGTAATAATTTCTATTACTGCAGAACTCTAGCAATACCAGAGGACCAAATAATCTCCAAAAGCCATTTTGCGTTGGTCCCCTACGCAGACGTGTTTTGTGTCGTCACGCAATACTCCTTGCCCCAAGCGGCGACTGAGAACCGAACCACATTCTTTTCCCTACATTTAGCCAATCCGATGTCTGCTTCCGTGATGTGCGCAAAGTTCACGGTACGATGGTGACTCGTCCAATTACAGCCTTTCTTATATAGGTGTCCCACGTGGGACTGACAAAGCACATCAAAACAACAATCCGCATTAGGAAGCTTTAGATCGAGGACACGAAGGATCCGCGACGCGGCCGGAAGTAATTTTTCACGTTCTCTCTTCACCTAATTCCACTTGGCCGTTCCTTCTCTTAGTAACACCATCTCCCGGAAATCTCAAACTGACATTTTTCAATAATAGCGTCATCCCATTAACGGTATTAACTAAGAATTCCCCGGCCTCTGCAGTTCCACAGGTTAGTCGGAAGAACAGTTGGGTTCAGCAGGCTCAGTAACGCTAAATTGACTCATAGACGTCGGGCAATTTTTGGCCGGGGGTGGGGGGTGGGGGTAAACCATTTGCCCGAAAAATGGTCAAGTTGCCCAAATTTTTACGAAACAGTCGAAAAGAAACGAGGGCTATACGATGCAACAATATACGCCCTACTGGCATATGAAGGTGGCTCGATACAGTTTTTCAGGGTCACACCTCCCAACTATGTCTCCATAAACCCAAACATTTGGAAAAATTGCCACCACAGTTTGTATTAAATTAAGAAAATTTGTCATGATCGGGGTAGAAGTGACATCAGAGATGTCATAGCAACAAAATGAAACCATTACCTATTTTCCTTGCAGCAACATTTCTCACTGGGAACTGTTCTTACAAAATCTTTCACGGGAGATTTTTCTTCTAGTAGTCGCTTCGATGTACGTGAAGTTAAAACGGAATCTGTAAGAGCGTTGGAAGCACTTTTGACATGCAATTTCACCTCTTAGTAGCTTCAATCTTTTTAAAAACGTGTGTGAAAGATCATGGAGATAGGACCGGCCGATTGCTAGAAAGAAGGATTTAATTAGTATATATCAAAGCGCTCTTGTTAACGATTTTGTTAACATTTTAGTCTACTTTCAACAGGTAAGTGAATGATTTTTAAACCGCTCCAAAGATTTTTTTTCAAAAAATTGTAAATCAAACTGAGAATTAGTTAGCCACTTTTTCATTTTCAGGCCCATTGCTGATGGTGCTATCTGCCATACACTGTTCTACGAGCGGAGAGGATTCTAGAAATTTATGCGGAAGTTTATTCTGATCAATTCACGACTGGAAATAGCCCATTTCATACAGCTAGTGCAGTGCAGTACAGTGCCAAACAATAAAAAACTGCAAATAATGATGTAAATCAACATGATACCCTTCCCTAATAACCAGAAACTCATCACGTGCTAGGCAACTGTGTCGTGTAAATGTAACTGGATTACTGGATTACGACATCAGGTTAAAATTAAAAAAATATATTTATCTCTTCAAAATAATTAAACAAAACATGGGAACGTCTTTAAGAACTGCCTTTGCCCAAATTTTCTCTTGCTGCCCAAAAAATCTGAGTTGCCCAAAACAAAAACAAAAAAAAAAACACTTTTATTTTTCGTTTTCTAGGAAATCTAATCATGACATCTTTTCAATTACACTACTGTTGCATTCCTTAAAATGTTGGACAGGAAGGCAAAGAAAAATAAGGGGGGGGGGGGGGGGGGAAATGGGAGTGTAACTGAGGCTAGATTTGCGCCTAGTAAGGCTTAGGATTGTATGCTTTGTTTTAAGAGTTACACTCGTTTTTAAACAAACCAAAGAGTAGCTAGGAATCCAGACGGTGTACTATGCACACTAGTGTACAGGAAGCTACTAATGTTCGTGTAAACACCAGCTTAGCGAAGGTGAGGGATGAATATATAATTTACTTTACTGGGCAGCATAGAAATGCTTACCAAGAATCCAAATTTTCATTTTACAAATTAAGACCCTATGTTTCGAACAAAACGCTAACACAGCGGTTACCGTAATAATCAACTTCCGTTGACTTAGTAGTAGTTCTACCAAGAACATACTCGATTTATTATGCAACTGCCGAGATGCTAAGTCACCCACATAAACCTTTCCTTAAAGCATATATTCGTCTATTAAGCTACCTGGATTTCATCGGTAATCTTCAGAAAGGTACGACATAAAGATCCCTTGTAAAGCCCATAACTGATCATAATCGTTTATTCGATTTGTTTTCCGCTAGAGTCGATCAACAAGGCGACTTCACATTTTTAATGTTATAGGGTCAGAGGCGCTTTACAACTTATCCTCTACTTAATGATAACCCACGATAAAATATTAGCGTTTAAATAAGAGTCTTCGTACATACACTAACGCGCGTCTATCCAGTCAACACCTGGCCCCGGTTGTTCGAAAGTTGGGTAACGCTATCCACCGGATAAATCGCTATCCAGAGGATAAGTATTACGACATCCAATTGCGCTATCCAGTGGATAGTAATTTATCCAGTGGATAGCGCTATCCATCTTTCGAACAACTGGGGCCTGGTAAATACTCCATGCAAACTCAAATACATCCAGCGTCACCGCCTTAGGATAGCAGAGCGGGTAAAAAGGTTTTGCTTTATCGTAACAAAAATCATCTCGCGCTTTTAATTATTTTACGCTGCATCATAGAATGATGCGTATTTTGTGTCTTCGCCCCAGTATCCAAAACTATCATGCAAATTACCCTTTAATGTTTCTCTGAAATATACTAGTGACATTTATCAATGATAGTCAGTTGACACTTTAAGACACTTCCGAGAATTTGTGGAAGGGAGGGGGATTAGTGCAAAGGGATGAATCAATGTTCATATTACAGCGTCTTTCTGAAGTAAACATCGCAAGAGAAAAGACGCCAAGATATCAGGTTTCGTTTATGCTAATTAGCTCTGACGTCAATTGCATAATCCGATTATGTCAACAAAGTAAATTTCTAGAATATTTCTAGTCGCTCTATATTTTCGACCGATATTCAGGCTGTTTTGCTAAGATATTGAAGAAAAAAAGTTTTTCTACTGTATTACACCAAATGTACCAGTTTTGTGGCAGAATTACACTCTAAATTTTTTTTAAAAATAATCATGTAAAAATATACCTTGTTTTTTTTTGTGCGGAATATTATGGGTTTCCTGAGGCCAAAATATTTTTTTTCTGAAAGTTTAATTTTTGCCCTTTCCAATGATGTATAGCTTGATATGTAACTGTAAATAACAGCAGAGATATGATGTTTTAAAGTTGCATAGTCAAAAATACCAAAAAAAAAATCGAAGACAATGAGTTAAGGAAAATTTAAATATTTCTTGCAGGACCGAGAAAGTTTATTTTCCTAGCATTAAATCACGATAAGTGATACAACAGAAATATAGAGGAGTAACCAAAAAAACAAACAAACAAAAAAAAACAAAGAAATCTCTCAACACGATAATAAACAACGTTTCGAAGCGTTTACCCTAGCGGCGTTATTAACCGACGGTATGCAATCACCTCCTCGGTTAAAACGTATTGTAATTGCCTCTGTAAATGAAGATATTTTAGTTCGCAGTTCCCATTTTCATTTACTTTATTTCATTTTTATATTGGTGGCGTGGAGAAAATGAGGTCATGTTAAGTGGTGTCTTCGTATTAGAATGCTTAAATGAACGCCGTTTATAAGTTTCATCAAAAACAATTTGTTTAAACGAGTACTCACCGTAATTATTCCTCATTCGCAAATACACCAAATGTTATTGTTTTTGACTGCTGCAGAATTGAAAGACAACCCCATAAAATCATTCGTACAAGCTTTGAGAAGATTGCCACAAAAAAAAACTACAACTCCAGTGATTTAATACTGTGTGTTTATCATTGGTTTATTGCTCCATTGCTCTATAATCAGATAATCTAGCTGATCTTTACAACAGATATATTTAGACCAAGGATATAAATGTACAATGCTTTGGCACGCTTTGCTAGTGTGAGGTCAATCGTTTAAATTTTGACAGATCATGCAGCAGCTGCCAGATAATTGGATAGGGGGTAGGAAACTATTTTCATGGGCCTCTCATGCAGGCACTCCCTCTCTCCTTGTGCCCTGTTCTTTCCTGCGTCCATTACTTCCAAGCGCTTGCTACTGAGGAGGGGAGGAGTTGAGGGTGGAATAGTCCATGTACAAAATGTATAATATATAGATTTAGCCAGGGCTAAAAGCGAAGCTCTCGATAATATTTATGGTTTGTTAAAAAATATATAAAATCGTGTAGTGCTAAGCGGCGAAGGCATGCAACGCCGGGAAACGGTGAAAAACAACAATAGGTCTAATTAGCAAAAGCAACTTTGCACGTGCAGCACACTTTTTTTGTACATTTCTTTGCCGTTGTTTTGCACGACTGGAACGTGAAACTTCCAGAAACTTCTTAGTTACACGTGTCGTTCGTGTTCCCGTTCACTTTTTTTCACTGCCGCTCATTTTCACCTTTCATTGGTGGCCGCTAGCATTTCTCATTTTGTCACCGCTGCTACAAAATTTTCATGTTGTTCTTCCAACAAAAAAATGTCTCCTTTGTTTTTTATCTCTCGCTTTCAATCCCTGTCGCCCTTTTTCTCGTTGAGCTTCGCTGGCCTGCCGCCCACTTTCTTTTTTTCTCTGTCTTTCTCTTTCTCTATATTCCAAATTTGTGGACATGACAATTTATCTGAGCTTAATACTTTAGACAACACAGATACAGAAAAAATTTCCGCTTTCCGTTTTCGTCTTTATTGACTCTTTTGTTGTCTCTGCTCTACAAGACGTCGGTGGCTATGCAATTTCCCGCTAAAATAACCCCGAGTTGCATTTGGGTTACCATACCTGTTGATTGAGTTATTTTACATTCGCATGCCTCTGGTGCGGACGAATGGTCTCTCGGGCGGGCCAGGCCAAACAATTAGGCTGATCACCCACCTGTTCACTTAAAAACCGTGTGATCCGCCCCACCTCCAGGCGACAAATTAATGACCGGTCTCAACAACCCCTCTCCCCTTGACAACTGCAAATTTCTCGACTATAGTAAAATGTCATTTTTATCGTCTAAAAAGCCTCCTTTTGAGAGAACAACATCATCAAACGACAAAACCAAGGTATCTTTTACAGAAAAGTAGGCGCGAAAGATATTTGGAATTTTTGACCAGAGTCACAAGTAAGCAAGTACGGAAACTACGGTGTATGAACCTTTCATACTAGTTTCAAGCATGCATGGAAAGTGCTATGAGGTTACATTGCCCTTCCAACTCGCTATCTTTCACGATTGACAAGAAGCTGGTAATAGCTATAGTTAAAGAGGTCATATCGTTTGAACTACGATTAGCGGAGCTCCACGCGCGCGCGAAGCACCCTTGCGGAGCCCCAAAGCTAATAGACTGGGACAACTTTTGGTAAAAAGCCGCTAATAAAACTTCTGGCGGCAAACTCGAGGAAAAGTTGGTAAATGCTTTTTTCTAGATGAAAATTATGTGCTGAACACGAAAAAATTGTTTACCAAGCCTGATTTTGAGTTTTTAACCACAAAATCTGACCTTGAAAAAATGACCTTATTTCTGGACATGGAAACGAGGCTAAAATTTTCCCCGCTTCCCAAAACCACATTTAACTCGAATTATTGCCCCAAATAAGCTAACTATAAGTTATTTTTACATTGAAATAAACTAATAGACGGTTAAAACCTAAAGAAAGCTATTTGGAGAGATTTAAATCCAGAGACGCTAGTGAAAAAAGTTGACGAGCGTGTTCGTCGAATAACAATTAGAAGAAAAAATGTTCTTTTGAATAAAAACTATTTTGATTAAGGATGAACTATGCAAAAAGAGTATTTGTTTGATAAGGAATATATTTCAACTAGAACAAATAGTCTCCTTCAGGACCAGTAACGTCTGGTGCGAACATCAAAACAAAAATAGATCTGGCAGCAAAAAGGTTGCGGCCGAGTCATTTTATCTTGCGTTGTGTCTTCCTCATTCAATGATTTTATATAGTCGATCTACTTACCACTGTATAGCTTATTATAATTATCGTTTGCTACAAAACTTATCAAATAAGTAAACCCATTTTAATACTTAAAGCTTTGACTTTGACTTTGCCTTGGAAACGAAAGTCAGTGAAGCACGTCGTACGTTTGTTTCAACAAAAAGGTACGTACCCGTTGAATTTTATTTTGCGTTTTCCTCCATTAGGATATCGATCTTTCAACTACAGTAAAGCTTTAAGGAAGTCATTACTCCAGCGTTGTGATTTTTCATGAATGGAGAACTTGTTTTTTAAACCCTTTTTTGCTGGCCAGGCCAAAAATAGAACAAACAAACCATTTAAATGCATGAAACTTTGACCTTGGCTAGGAAACGAACGTCAGCGCTCTACGTTTCATTCCAAAAAGTATTTTTATTCTTAAGCTGATTCGAGTTAGTTTTATTATGGAGAGTTGCATAGAAAGATTGTTTTCGTGGGTTACATGATTTCAAATGATGGAGGAGCGGCTAAGTTTGAAAAAATCTGTCCCTACACTCTCCTTCAGTAAGTGCATTATATGGTAGAAGAGTAGATTTGCCTCGATTTCTCGGCCACGAGTTAGTGTCTGTTCCCCTTGCTATCGCAGATACCAATGGTCAGCTACGATCTGGAAATAAATCTGTGTTGATAGAGCTGCTCTCTGGTGGTATGGAACATACTCGGGTCACACCAGTCCCAGCACTGGCGTTCGACACTAGTAATTGACGGTAAAGCATTAGTCATGGCTATAGGAAGACCATCAGAGTGTACAACATTCGACAATCTCGCAGATACGTTTTTGAAAGCTGTCCTTGTCTGTGGAAAGGACTGTGACCGGATAGATGTTACATTTGACAGATACAGGGAAACTTCAATCAAGCGCGCGACTACAAAAAAGCGTTCCCGAGGCCACGCACCCATTCGAAGAGCTCTTGAAGATGGGACAGTACCTCTGCTTATGTCGTGGTATAACTTTTTGGCTCTTGATGAAAACAAGGCAGATCTAGCACGCTTTCTATCGGAAAAGATTCTTGCAGATGCTCCAGTCAACATGATCATAATTGTCAGTACAGGATTTCACGATGAAGATACAGTCAAGTGCTCCCACTCAAGCGTAGACGTTAGAGCTCTAAGAGTTTCCACTAGGAGGCGGAAACCAGAACCATTCTTCACTGTATAAACTCTGACGCGGAATTCCTTGTCGTAGCGTGTCAACGCACTGAT
>JBBMOI010000015.1:10982500-11160000 GCA_038088405.1 Porites divaricata | reverse complement strand
GTTAATCCAATGATCAGAAACAGGGAGACTTCTTTACTGCTTTAACACTATGGCCACTTTTAAAAATCATCATAAACTTAATGACTTGTGCACAAGGCATAAATGCATTCAGTGGAAGGCAACACTAGTATGCACCAGGGCTCTGCTATACTCGGTACTTCCTTCGCAGACAATCTAAACCTTCTGTATAGACTGCTGGCCTTATGAGTCTGCAGAAATGCGGTGTTCATTGGAGAGACTGGACGAGACATTATAGGGAAGGAATGTGTTATGCGTAACATTTTACACTTAGATCACAAAAACAATACTTAAGATAAGCAATTTTTTCCCTTGTTTTCAGAGCTTAATGATAAATAGGTAGAATCTGATAAAAATCGGGACAGTAGGAGACAACAGATCAAATTGAGAGGGTTAGAATCTCTCAATGCAGCTAGGGGAGGCAGAAATGGCAAGCTACAGTGTGGTTTGTTTTTCCTTTATTCTTGCGTGGCCTTCATCCTTTTGCCCCTATCAGGAGGCAGCCTGGCTGAGTGGTCAGCGCCTCAGACTCGCGATCCGGCACCCCTGGGTTAGAGTCTTGCTCTGGCCACTTACTGAATTTGTTTTAGGTCATCCTTAGTTGAAATCCTTGGCTACCCTTATACATGTAAATAGCCAACTGGGTGCCTCCTGCCTGCTGGAATTTTGAATGCTGTTATGTTGTATTTTGAATTATTTGTTTCTTAAAGTATTTGAGAAGAGTGGGCCTGTAAACTAGCTGGATAAGCTATGTGCACTTTCCACTTTAAACAAGCCTTTAACCCTTTAAGCCCCAATATGTACAGTAGAATTCTCTACACTGATCTCTATACATTTCCTTGAAAAACTTGTTGAGAGAATTTGATTTAAGATCATAGCATTTTTACTTAAGTGATGATTTTATTAGTTTTTGTAACCCAGTGTCCTGATTACATGTATGTACTAATAATAGAAAATCGATGTTGATCACTCTGGGGACTAAGATGACTAGGGTAGGGGTGGCTAGGGTGACTAGGATAACAGGATGACTGGGGTGACTAGGTATAGGATGACTAGGATGGCCAGGGTGAGTTAAAGGTGACTAGGATGACTAGGGTGACTAGGATGATTGTGGTGACTATGGTGACTATGTTGACTGGGGTAACTACATGTATGATCACTAGGGTGACTACATGTAGGGTGACTAGCCTCACTAGGATGACAGGATGAATAGAGTGACTACGATGACCAAGATGGCTAGGAATGCCTTTTATTTTCACACACTAAATTATCATATCTCGTTGAGCATTCGGAAGTCAGCCAATTGCGGTCATTGCACGCATCCTGAACAAGAATGCTGTATCATGACAGACTAGAAACAATAGAAAACTCTCAAAGCACAAAACTCAGCCAAAACGCTAAAAATCTTCAATGTTTACTCAAGTTTGGGCTTATAGAAGATAATGTCACAACTTTTCAATGATCATGAAATTCATAATCTGGGTTAAGTTAGTCAATCAATTGTGGCCCTGGAAAAATTTGAAGGAAAAAAAACACAATTTTTTAAGAAAATCCTTTTTTTTATGACAAGGACTCTTAAATGCTGACAAATGTCACCAAATACCTAAAATCATAATTTCTATATGTTTGCATTGCTTGAAATCGCGTGCATTTACATTGTGTAGAAGGCCTTAAAGCTTTTTGCTGACTTGCAAGAACACATCTGTTATATAGTTCCCCAAAATAAAGGGATAAATCTCTTAGTTTATTAGATATAATCGTGTAAAGTTTGCTTATCATTTTCACATAAATTATGACCTAAATTTGGAAACCGCTGAATTTCTCCCATTGGGTCTTTGCGATTTTGGTGAAACTGCTCAATGCAAGGCACTAATGCGCACTATAAGTAGCTGAGAGATTTTTACCAAAAATGCCAGCAACAGCAGAATTTTGACTCAGACCCCAAAAAGGCATGACACTATAACCATGTGACATTATTTTACTCTGATCGCCCAAAATTTTATGCTATGTTGTAATTTGATCTATTATGTTATCCATGCATGTTAGACTTATTATCAAAGTAAAGGTGAGGATACCAGAGAGCTTAAAAGTAGGATGGTACCCCCACAAAATAACTGGTTCGAGTCACCTTAAGTCCTTACATCATTAATGCATTATTCAATTTAAACACTATTTTTCAAGCTTATCAACTATTTATTGTCAATGTTTTTCAAGTTATTAGCTCTAAATGGTTGATGTTTTCCATCCAGGAAAAGTTATTATGCTTTTATTTGTGTTCATAGTAAGGTGTTTATATGAATTGCAAGGAGTCAGGTGAGATTTTTAACAAGAAATTACTATCATATAACCATTGTGTCTGCTTTTAATAATGGTTAAATATTTATTTTTTCAAGCGGAAAAAAGACAACAAATATGGCAAAATGGTTGGAGAAATGGACTGCATCCTTTTGAGAGACTGGATAAATAGGAGTACAACAGAATCACAGTCTATAGGCATATCAACTTGTTGGTTATGTATGCTGTCAATAATAATAATATTTGTACATAGACTGGTTACCTCTCTTTCTTACAGAGGCTTGGTTTTACACTTTTTATGACCCAATTTGGGAGATTTCTGGTCGTGGGGTTCAGCTTTTTTGCTCAGGGTTTTTCTCCTTTGAGGAAGGAGGAAGTGGGCAGGTTATAATCACCAAGTGTTTTTTATTCAGCCATTTTTTTTAACTTGGACAACTTTACCTTAAGTTGTTACTCTCATTTAATGCATCGTGAGTTGGTAGTATTGTCAGGTCATAAAAACATTAAAATTAACATGGCTGGGTTGTTCTAAGCTGGGTTATAAGATAGCCCAGGGTTAGTGCAAAAGTTGAATTCAGATGTGAAAGCCTTAATTCTCTAATTTGATGATTGGATGCTCCCAAAAATAGACTGATAAAGAAAACCAGATTTTCTCTAAATAGAAAACCAGATTTAAAAATTAATTTAACCCCAAGTTAGTGCTTAACCTGCCTTCAATTGTTATTATTATTAATTATATAGCTGCTAGTTAATCTGATATTGTCAGCAAAGCGATTATCCTTTAATTTTTATGATCTGTCCAATTATTGATTAATTCGGATAGGGTTTCAGATGGGACATTTCCCTTACAAAAATTAATAGGCAAACTACATCCAATTTAAGAAAAATAAGACAGCTGGTCTGAGCCGATTAAATGCTTGGAAAAAACAATAGGCAATTGATGTAAACTAGCCAATCAATGCAAAGTCCCTGTGACAGCACGCCAAAAAATGTCTTGGTGGCTGATGATGGTTTGTTAGCAACACTTTTGGCTTCTTGTTGCTGTAATTTTTGTTTTGTTTTGCTGATGTTTTGTTTTGGCTTCTTGTCTGGGCCATTTAAAAAGAAATGTGCATAACACCAAACTGATGAAAGTTTGGATTAACTAACCAGCTATATAATTTATGAATAAAAGGACTACAAGCTTGTCCAATTTGGAAATAATAAAATTGAATTAAAAAAATTTCCTCTGACAATTTTGGCTGTCCTCAGAATTTTTTTCATCCAATTATTTCCAAATTGGACAGCCTGCTTATATTCGTAGGGGGTTATCTACGGAGGGGAAATTTGCATTTCAAAATTGATTGGGCTAGCCTTATAGTTGGAAGTAAATTTACTGATTTTGCTTTGTTTAGTTTGTATTAATTGAGGGCAATTTTCTAAGTACAAGCCCCAGGGGGGCTTATATTTGGAGGGGCAATTTAATGGAGGGTTTTTTTGTGTTACTGGTTTGGGGGGCTTATATTTGAAAGGGCTTATACATGGACCGGCTTATTTTTGGAATTTTATGGTAATATAAGGCACAAAATAACATTTACATGTAAATATGACCTAATGTGCACAAAACCATGAACACTTGAGATATATTGTAATGTTTGTTGTCGCATGATCAATCACAGTTTTTTGATTGTCTTTTTTCTTATGTCATATGTTCCAGAAATATCTGGTGTTTGTTTGGGTTTGTGGTTTAATTGTCAGTAAATAGATCAAAGCAAGGCTTCATTTATTTAATATGCTAGGAAACATCAATTTTTGCAAAGCAAGTGCATCCATAATTATAAAGGTAGGGGAACTATTATTCTTCCTTTCTTCTTGGCATTTTGAATTTTTTTTGTATTTACCTCTTACATTTCTGCCCATTTCATAGAACCCCTCTTGTCTGGGAATGTTTTGGAAATTTTCATGCCCATCTCAAGTTGGATGTCAAAACATTTGTACGATTAAAGGGACGACATCAAAAGTGACAGCTGAGGATGGCAGTGTCCAATTAGTGGTTTCAGGCATTCCAGGTATGAAAAGTCTTTTTTTTTTTAATGTGGCTAAATGTAATTTAGGCAAGGTTAATTTTGAGCTAATGCTGCCAGCAGTCTCGTCCAGTTTGCGCGTGATCTGTGGGGGGCCCCTGTAGAGTTCGCAGGGGCAAACCACATACAGCCTTGCTTTCTAGCAATCGTTGTGATCAGTGCTTTGTGAGCCAATTGGACTAGTATAACTCCTTTGGAAAAATTGGGATTCTTCGACTTTTTTGACTTTCTGATCTTAGAGTCTGAAAACGCTTTTTTCTCTCTAGAATAATTATCAACAAAGACATTTTGCTGGCTGATTTTGCCAACAGTAAAAACATGGAAAAATTTCAAATTTCTTACCAGAAGCATGGACTAACCCCTTCAGAAAAATCCTGATTTTCATAGACTTTTTTAACTTTCTGTTTTTTATAGTCTAAAAACGCTTTTTTACTTTCTAGAATATCATCAAACACATTTTGCTGGCTGATTTTACCAAAAATCCTAATCACCCAAGTCATCTTAGTTATCTCATCACCCTATTGACCCTAGTCACTCCAGTTATTAACAATTATTCCACGAGGGTGCACTAGATATGAGATGGTAGATAGCCATCGAGGCGCGTGGGGCTGAGTTGGCTTTAATCATCTCATATCCAACAAGCACGAGTGGAATAATTGTTTTATTAAAAATGCCAACAAAATCTTGTTGAATCTCCCTGACTTAAAGTTGTACGAACAGACTTGCCTGGAATGGATGAATGAAAAATCAAAACATTGTAGCAATGAACAGTTTGAAAAACTCATCGGGATTCTAGGATTTTACACAGCAGGACAACTAAAAAACCGGGCAGATAATGTGAAGAAAAAGAATTTTTAAGTGGCAGCTGTCAACATTACTGTGAATGTGGATTTTCGGTGTAGTTACAAAAGTAAGAACAATGGAGAAAAACTGTTACCTCGGTCGCTTGTTATGAAGTTGTTGACGCCACCAGCTGGTTTTGCTGAACAAGAAAAGTAAGCTTTACTGATGCCTCGATTGCTGTAGTGAATGGCTGCATAGCCAGTAATTGTAGCTGGTTAGTCGTGATTTATATTCTTCATGTCAGAGAAACAAACCGCAGTTATCTATTGGCGAGTGACTCATTGAGTGGCTTCGCAATCATTAAGAAACAACACTTGACTTCTTTTGTAGCTGGTCAAGGTACTTTTAGTTTTATGTATTTTCATGTGTTTTTCGATAAACTTTCAAACAAGCTCTTGTGGCTGTTTTGTTTGTTTTTTTCCTGATGAAATTGCATTTTCTAGTATTCTAAGAAATGAATTAAAGCAATTTACTTTCGGGTGCCATTCTATCCTTCGCGAAAAAGAAAAGTCTCAGCTAGCTTCCAATTTTAAACTGATGCATACACTGACCATATATGGAGAGCATGGTATAATGGCTCATATACCATAATGGCTAAGCCAATCAAAATGCTAGAATTGCATTATCAAATGATTCAGTTTGTAATAATATAATTATTATTATCAGTTATCTCATCACCCCAGTCATCCTAGTCACATCAGTCATCCTACAGCTATCTCATCACCCTAGTCAACCTATTTACCCCAGTTATATCACTTATCTCATCACCCTAGTCATCCTAGTTTAGTCATCCTAGTCACCCCAGTCACTCTAGTCATCGCAGTTATATCAGTTACCTTTTCACCCTAGTCACCCAAGTCATCTCCGTTATATCAGTTATCTAATTAGTACCCTAGTTATCCTAGTCACTCCAGTCATCTCAGTTATCCCATCACCCTAGTTATCCTAGTCACCCCAATTGCCTTAGTCACCCAAGGTTCCCTACTCAACCTAACCATCCCAGTTATTCAAATAACAATCTTTTCATCACAGTCATCCCAGTCATCCCTGCCATTCAGTCCCTTCATCCAAATAACACCAGTTCTGCTTAACTAACAGACAACCAATATCATTGTGACTTAATTTACCAATCAGATCAATAACCAGATTTTAATATTATCAGCTGATGTGCACAATACAACCAACTTTGACTCTGAAGATGACTGCCGCACAGTTTGTCGAAAGGTCAATCAAAGTCGGCAATATTGAACAGTCCTATTCAGGACTATGATCACCTAGATGATCATGCTCAACCTACTTATTAAATGACTCAGGGCTGGGTTCACACCTTGGACAGTTTTACACCCCAGTAATTCCAGGCATGCTAGTTATCTAAATCACCCTAGTCATCATAGGCTTCTTAGTCACCCTAGGTACAATCCTCTTCAAAAATCTTGTAACACTTGTGTTCGTTTCCCCTTCCACAATGTTGATTTTGGCATTACAGTGGTCTCAGTGCTTCAAAATACGCATGGCTCAACATTAGGAAGGGAGAGGGCACATTACAGTGAAAACAAAAGTGGGAGCAGTAAATCTCAAGAACTTTCTGGAAAATTCAAGAGAAGTGGTGTCTGTTTCAGCGATTTGTGATGAGTATTGTTGTCATCCCAGTCACCCTAGTCGTTCTAGTCACCCTAGTCACCCTAGTCATCCTAGTCGACACCCTAGTCACTCTAGTCATCTCACTAATCCCAGTCACCCCACCCTAGCCATCCTAGTCACCCTAGCCATCCTAGTCACCCTAGTCATCCTAGTCGACACCCTAGTCACTCTAGTCATCTCACTAATCCCAGTCACCCCACCCTAGCCATCCTAGTCACCCTAGTCATCCCACTCATCCCAGTCACCCGTAGTCATACTAGTCACCGCAGTATCGCAGTCATGCTAGTGATCCCAGTCCACCCAGTAATCCTAGTCATTCCGGTTATCATATTATTAATTTTTATAATCATCATAGCCATTCTAGTCATCCCAGTCATTTCAGTCATCAAAACCATCCCAGTCATGCCAACCACCCTGATCATCCTATTCATCCCATTCATCACAGTCACCCTAGTGTTCTACTCTTCCTAGTTATCCCAGTCATGCTAGCCATCCCATTACTAATAGTTATTCCAGTCACTCCAGTCATTCTTGTCACCCCAGTCAACGTCGTCTTCTTTGTCATCCTAGTAATCCTTGTCATTCCAGTTATTCAAACCATCCCAGGCATACTAGCCTGCGTGCAGACGATAACTAAACTCTGATTAGTACCGTCTGCGAAGCAGCGCAGAGATCCTTGTTCTGGACCCCCAACAGACTAACGAATTACTGGAAGTGTGTTTCAAATTTCTCTTCAACCTGATTGGCGATCACGACAAACAAAATGAAGGCCTTTTTTAACTGGCCAATCGTGGCGCGTACTCAAATCTGGGTATGCAGCTGGAAGTCCAGAACAAGGATTTCGGTGCTGTTTCGCAGACAGAGTTAACCGGAGTTTAATCTCGTCTATGCGCAAGCTACAGGCATGCCTGTCACCCCAATCAATCATCCTAGTAATCGTAGTTATCCCAGTCATCCCAGCCATTCTAGTTATCCTTATCATCACAGTCAACCCATTCACTGTTGCCATTCCAGTCATCCCAGTCAATTATTTTGTAGTCTGAATCATCCCAGTAATCTTAGTAATCCCTGTCATTCCAGTCATCCAAACTTGCATTCCAGTCATCTCAGCCATTCTAGTCGTCCTTGTAATCACAGTCAACCCATTCACTGTTGTCATCCCAGTCATCCCAGGAAACCTTTGTGTGTTGTCATCCCAGTAATCCTAGTCATCCTTATCATCACAGTCAACCCATTCACTGTTGTCATCCTAATCATCCCAGTCAATCCAGTCTTCCAAACCTGCATCCCAGTCATCCCAGCCATTCTCGTCATTGATATCATCACAGTCAATCCTAGTTCACTGTTGTCATCCTTATCATCTTGAATACCTTAATAATCCTAGTCATCCAAGTCACCCTGTCACCCTTGTCATCTTGCCAGTTACCCTGGTCATTCCAGTTATCTTAGTCATCCTAGACACCCCAGTTATTCTAGTCACCATTGTTATCTTGGTCATCCTTGTCATTGCAGCCAGTCTTGTAGTCTCATGTGGGATTGTGCATGTGATGCTATAAGCTTGTCATTTACTTTATTTTGGGAGATCAGTTAAATTCATGACCAGATCTTAGACATGATTCTACTGGTACATCCCCTGCTTGTCTCTTGTCTCTATAAACACTTACAGGCCAAAAGTCATCATCTGAGTCACAAATAAGTTTCCAATTGAGTGAAAATGAATTATTTTTCCTTAGGTACAGAAGAACAACTGATCTGGCATTACTGCACGGTCCACAACTCATCAATGGCTCAATGCAGAAGTTCAAAAGCCAAGAGTGAAGAGGCTGGTATAACTAGACGATGGTAGCATCAAAGTCAACTTACAATGAAAACCTGGTTTAGTATTTTATAGAATCATAATTTGTTAATGCTAACAGTTACAGCCAGTACCATACCTCAAAGCAGGTACTTGGTTTAAGAATATTTCTGACCCAGCCCGGGAGGTCATTGAATGCGGGGTACAGCTGGCCCGGGGGTTTTCCTCCTAGGAGCAAGTGGACGTACGGGGAGGTTTTTCACCCAGCTGTTGTTCCACAACCCCCATTCAGCAGCAATTAGACAAATTCATTTAATTTGGCAGTGAAAAAAAAACAACAACAACTACAACAAAACAAAAACAAAAACTGAAGAAGATTGACTGTTTCAACAAATAGGAGCCTCATGCAAATTTACAGTTCCTTGGTATTCCTAACAAGAGCGAATAGATTCACTTGCAATATTTTTCCTTTTAACTATACCAGTAGTTTTCAAACGACTGAGCATTGCAGATACAAAGAAAACCTAATTTGGTCTGTTCAAAAATCGGCTAGTATCCTCAGCACATTTCTGCTGAATATTATGTTGTGAAATCAATAAGGGTATTCTTTATTAGGCAGAATTCTTTAATTCGCTATTGGAGGGAATACTAAGGTATCTGCAGTATTGCAATATAATAGTAATGATATAATTATACAGTGTGTGTGCCACCATATTTGTACAAAATAAGCATCACTTTCAAAATTTTCTCAACTTTGCTTTAAGTCTGAGATTGAAATTTTGTGACATAATTTATTTATGTAAATAAGTCTTCACCCAGTTTAATTTTTAACCAGACCACGATCAACTTGTCAAATTTTTCCTAAAATAAGTAAGTTTTTGGCCTTTATTTTTTTCAAATTGGAGTATTTTGTTTCAAAAAAATTTCATGGCGACAGATTAATTTGAAAGTGAATGTACATGCAGCTTATTTGTACTACATGTACTTACACATTAATAATCATTAACTTCAAATGCAAGATTCCATTGAGTAGTATGTAGTTTGAGTAGTATACAAAGGTTCACTACATTTAATTATACTTCAGGGAAGAAAAGGGCTTTGTAGAACTTTGTGTCAGTAGTAAGTAGTTATAAAAGACGTTTTCCTCAGGAATTAGCAATTTTATTGAAATCTGCTACACATTATGTCATTCAATCACCTGAGAAGAAGGCTTTCAAAAATTAGCTTTTAGACCAATTTGGTCTAGGATACTGTAGGGTTAAGCAAAACTGAGGTGAAAGCTTAAGTCTGGTATGGGCTAGGGGTTTCAGGGTGCACCTGCCGGCACATCCCTATTCCAAAATTTTTTAAAGTTAACTACCCCTGGGCCTGGTACTTCACTGCTCAAAGGAAATCTTGGTAAATATTAATAATAGTCATCATGATGTTATGATATAGTTCCAGTAGTTGGGTGGGTGTGGATATTAATTATATATATTATTTTTGTACATAAAACTGTAAAAGCTCAATTAAACCCCCATCCACCTTAAAGAGAGGTTTAAAGGATTTTGAGGTGGTGGTGGTGGGAGTGAGGGGATGGAATTAGGGTGATGAAGAAAGGATTCTTATTATCTCAATATTAAGAAGAAAAATTAGGGGGAAAGTGTTATATTTAATCCCAGCTGCAATCTTGCATTGGTTTGATGGAAATCAGTTCCTGCATTTTCTGCAAAAGGAATGGTGTTACAGGTAAGTTTTGGAGGATGTCGTTTTAAGAGGATCAGGTTACAAAATTAGTCTTTAAGAAATGGTTTGGGTGTGGGGTGGGTGGGGCTTAATCGAGGTTTTGCATCTTATACAGTTGTTAACATTGTGCTGTCAGTAAAAGTGGGGGTGGACTAAGTGGTCTCGTAATAATTTGTTGTCTGGGACTATCATTTCATTGGCCACTTGACAGCACAATGATGCTTGTATCTTTAAGGCACAGGAAGCATCACAACCAGATCACAGCAAAAATAAATCATACAGGCAGGAATATTTAGCTTCACTTAAATGTTATTCCTTTTGTCAAAGTAGAAGCCACACACTATAGTTCTTTCCACAAGTCCACCTTCTATCTCAACTCTACTTTTCATAGGAATCGTTGCGCTTCCTGGGCTATATTAACAGAGTGGAACTAATGATTTTCTGAACCTCTTGTAAAATCGAAGATTTTAGAAAATTGGAGTTTAAAGAGGTTACAGAGACACTATTAAAGCTTCGTTTTGGGATTTGAGGTTTCTTGCCATTTTCTTGTTGAGAAAGCCCAAGGGGAAAATAATGTGAAAAAATTACAGTGACTTCAGGGATAGGAAAACAAGTTTTGGTTCGAATAATCAAGAGGTTTGGAGAATCAGGATTTCACTGATACAGTATAATTCATAACTTATATATATAATTAACACTATACAATTAAGCAAGCTCATTAGCAAAATGTTACCTTTAAATCTCCTAACTAACATTAATGTCTAAACTCATGGTCTATTAAGGCTAAGAGAAATAAGTATTGGATAGGCATACATAGTTAAATTTCCGACATAAAAAATGAATAGATCATATACCACAAAACTTTTGATGATTTTTCGTTGAGGGAAAATATAAGTTTTTTTCTTTCAGCCAAAGGCATCTCAAACTTTCACTGGTCACAAGCTACAGCTGGAATGGCATCTGAATTTTGCAGGCTGAATCTACAAAGCACAGTTTGGATAGGAATAGGAAAGCATTATTTTATAACCACAATGACCTTGATTATTAAAGACCCAATACCAATTGCCAAATTCTCCTTACTGATCCTCTAGTAAGGAGTATGTATGCAAGTATCAAGAAGGTATAGTTGATGATTGATTTTGGTCTCTGTTGGGACTTCAAAGTTAGGTTCCATCGGTGCACAAATTATTTCGTCCATTTGGATTAATTTTAAAAAAGAAATCCAAAGCAACAGGAAATTCTCTTAAGAAACAGTGAGGCTGGTAGAAAAATTAGGCCCAATAGTAGTATCTTAAGTATTACAACACAAAGTAGATTTTTCATTAGTTTACATGTACATAATGTCTGTAAGACAATCTCTAGTCTGCTTGTGCTTTTTTTCTAGGCAACTTGCAGTAAAATGTTGTTTCCAAATCGCTGATAGTTTCACAACTGAAACTTCTTTTGTTATTATTAAATTTTGAGAACAAAGCAGTCTAGAGACTTTTGATTGCATTTATATTCTTTTTTAATAATTAATTTTCTTGGTGCTGCATTCACTCTCTGTATTCTTTTTTTTGTTTACTTTCCGTAGTTAGTTTTAGGAATTGGCTCCGTGGCATTCTTTTTGTTTCCATTTTTTACTCATATCAACAGAGCATTAGTTTACTGACTACATAGGTACATTATGGAGACGTTTGCAGTACCAAAATATATCTACTTTTGTTTAATACGCTAATGAGCTTGCATTAGTTGTCTTAATGTTAATTAATGATATTTGTTGTTAGGCTTGCATTAGCTAAGGCTTTGAAAACAGCTGAGATTTCTTGACGCTACCACTGGTTTCCCCTCGAAATGAGCTGAAATGAGAAGTAAAGACTTTCCATACTGATGACATGTCACAACCCAGACCTGGAAAGGGCTTCCGATTGGTTGAGGCACATGTGGCATCACCAGCCAGAAGCACTATCCAGATCTGGGTAGTGATTCATCATTAGTATAGAATTTCTTCACTTATTCTCTTTTTCTGGGTCATTTCTTAGGGAAACCAGTGGTGTCGTCAATGATTATTGGTTGTTTTCTTAGACCATTGGCTTTTCACTATTTTTTTTAGTTCTTATTTAATTTCAGACCTCAGGTGGCACACGCACAAGATTAGGAGCCCATCACTTGGGCAAGGTCATGTTTAAATCTAGCCAACCTCGTCCCTGCTGGGCTGTGGAAGCTCTACCTCTGAGAAGGTGTGAATTCTGACGTCCTCTGAGATATTTCAACTGAGAAATCCTGGGAAACTTTATCTGATCCTGTAATTCATACTGGAGGCAGTTGGGCACTTAGAAGATTTGGCCGTTTGTTCCCAAGTGAGGAGGACAGTGTGGAGGAAGGTGAGAGTTTGCTTCTTATGTTCTTGGGGCTTCATTCATTTTGTCACAATACTACCCACACCTTTTTCCAAAAAAACGGAAAGGTGCTTGTCTGCAAACAATATGTCTGAGAATGTTCCACTGCGGTAGGATGAAAAACGGGGGTGCTAACATTGTGCTGACTAACGAAGGTAGGTGGGTCGATGGAGGATTCGAGGACAGAGGACTGGACACTGAATCTCACTGGTGTGGCGTGGGTGGATTTTTACAACTGACATCAAATTTAGCTGATAGTCGTAAGAATCTCTCTAATGGGGGGCAACTGGTAATGGAGTTCTCTTCTAAACCTAAAAATTTCACATCTGTCTCAAGTTTGCTTAGGCCTTATAATAAATAACCGTTCAAAACATCGCATAGGATAAAAATCATATACAAATCAATTATTTATTATCTTAAGTATCATTTCATTCTCATATTTCCTGCCTGAATTATCTAAAAATGATCAAAAACTAAGGTTTTATTACATCAACATCTGTTGTTTTTTTGTCAACTGGAAACAACAGTCAAATAAACGTGGCTGTTGATGTTAAAGATTAACTTCAATTTGATATTATTTAAACCTTCGGAAAGCAAGATAACTAAACCATTTTGATTTAGGA
Source organism: Porites divaricata (assembly GCA_038088405.1). NCBI lineage: Eukaryota > Metazoa > Cnidaria > Anthozoa > Scleractinia > Poritidae > Porites > Porites divaricata. The sequence continues at coordinate 11,146,619 of JBBMOI010000015.1, read as the reverse complement.
TTCAATTATTATCTTAATTAACATTTCATTCTCATATTTCCAACCGCAATTACAGTCTAAAAATGATCAAGGCTAAGGTTATATTACATCAACATCTGTTGTTTGTTTGTTTGTCTGTTGTTTCTGTGTCAACTGGAAACAACAGACAAGCAAACTAGTCTGTTGATGTTTTAAAGAGACTAACTTCTCTTTGATATTACTTAAGCCTTTCGAAACCAAGATAACTAAACCGCATTAATTTAGGATGAAATTATTACGATTAAATTAACTTGATTAATCAAACTGCTGTGGAAGTCGCTTCTTTGTCCTTTTTTTTAAAGGGACATAGAACAGATTTCCTCGGCTTGTGTGATAAATCACGTTAATTTGGCCTTCATGCTTTAGGTTCAGTTGTAGGCATAAATATATAAACAACTGTTATCTCAAGCGTAGATATCGCTTAATGTCTTCTTTAAATTTTCAGCTAATTTCTAGGCAGTGACCTCAATTGATACGTTATAATCGGCTTTCCCTTAAAGGATTGGAAGACTCTTGTTTATTGTTCATTTAAACGACGCATTTGGCTAGTTCCAGTCTTTCGTGGGAAACCTGATGTAAAGTATCCATTCTGGTCACGGCAGCTGAAGCATCTCTAGGGAAATTGGCCCAAATTATTAGTCCGGCAAATTTTCATTATTATGCGGACAAACATCGCGCTAGCTGCATAAATTAAGACTTACATTCAAATCTAATTTTTCCAGCCAATATTTAATTTTACTTTATAGGATAAAATATATATACTTCCGCTAATTTCCTTTTTCGTTTCGGAATGCAAAAATTTGTCCGTTATTTTCATTGGAAGTAAAAGGATCCAAAACTTAATTTAAATGAAATATTTATTTACAAAATCGCTCTAGATCTAATCCCTTTGGCGAAATTTGAAGGCGAAATCTATTCGGCGCTAATTTTAAATAACGACATTCTAATTCATAATAGGGCAGGCAAATTTTAGACATTGAATTTGAAACGAAACATTAAGACCAAAACTTAATCGCGCCACTTCGGCGTTTAGGATAAATGGTAATAAACGGCGCTAGAATAAAATGTTATTTTCGGCAGCAAATTTCATTTCATTGTGACCTAAATATTAAACACTAAACATTAAAATAGGGCGAGAGAAATCCAGCATCAGTTGCTTCGCAGAGGAGAGATTATTATTGACTTGTGCTCTTTGGTGAAGTTTGTGAAATGAAGGTCAGTCAGACCAGCGCGATTCTTTGTTCAATTCTCTGCTTTCGTTTCTGACGGAGACCCACTGAAAAATGAGTGAGCACCCTGTAGCTCCCTCTGTTTTCTTGTCCGAGTCTCTGGATATTTCACGATTTATTGACTTTGTAGATACGCGTCTTCAACTAAAACAAATTATATTTGCGCTGAGAATTATTTTCGGCCGGTGTGGTATTGTGACGTAAATGAATGAGACCCTGAGGGCATTAGGAGCAAACTCTCACTTTCCTTCACGCTGCCCATCCCACTTGGGAACAAACGGCTGAATTTTTAAGTGTCCAACTGCCTGCAGCTTGAATGAAGGGTTCAGATAAAACAGACCAGGATTTTAAAGTTGGAATATTAAATGAGGACAAAAGAATGAACACCGACTCGGAGCAGAGTGGAAGCAGTCCGGCAGGGACGGGGTAGGCTAGATTTCTTTTTTTTTTTTAATTTTTTTATTAATTTTTGGGAATAAATGGACAACAGAGACAAGCTTTAATAAAATACTCTTATCTTCAGTACCTGTGCTGTTTACTTTGTAATCCAACTACTCGAATTAACCAGATAAAAGACTCGGACACAGTGAAATAGTTCGCGCAGTTAAGACTGATTCTACTAGCGACATAAACACAAGCATAACTTTTAGTGAAGACCCCAGCAACATGAACGCAAACACAGAAAAAAAGAACGCACTTATTTCTTTTTTTCCTCACAAGGAATTAAAGCACAAATCGCGTTTATTCGCAATGAGGAGAACATAAGAATCAGTTTGTTTGATTCTCTTTGTTGTTTCATCTGTCGCTGATGACCTCACTAAACTTGTACTAATAGTGCTTATGTAGCTAGTATAAATCAGTCTTAGATTTACACCGGTTTCCTACTAAGAGATTGTTACACGCAGTGTTTTAGAAATTGGCATTTTATTTCTTTAAACATAGCACGTAACAGTCTCATCGCTAGAAACACGAAGTAATGAATTTTTACTGCGCCAAATATTCCAATGTGTCCGAGCGTTCGTCAAAATAAGCCAAGTCCTTTCATTAATTTCATAGTTTCGACAACGCTTCGCCGTGTGACATTTGGACGGCATAGTAATAAGGCATGTTTGTCGGTAAAACAAACTAATACGCGCATTAAAAACAAAGTTTTTGAACTGATTTACAAGCAGCTTAACCGAGCCGTTTACTAAGGCCACACCAAAATTGCCTTACAAAGCGTTGTCAAGACCTTGAGGTTACTGTGGAGTTTCAGTCCTTAGCTGAAAGTGTCAATTCTCCTCACTTCCTCTACGCATTTACAAAACACTAGCTGTGAGAATTTGAATGATTATCCAGGTCATAACTTGCATTAACTATCATTACTTGACAATGCGTTGAAAAAGTAGGGAGAAATGATACACTGCTCATCCTTGGAACTGACGAGGTTGATTGGGCTCCTTTAAATCTCTCCATAGGGTTTCCTCGTAACACTAAAATTTCTTACATTTTTTGCAACCACGTGAAATTTTCCTAACAATGCAACAAACCTCTCTTTTATGACTGTCATCTTGTATGTGATTTACATATTATTCAAATGGCGATATCAGTGAATATTTCGTCAATGCCCTTAACATTAATTGTTTTATCATCATTGAAAGGAAGTACCCAAACAGTTTTAACAACATTTTTTTAGATTTCTCTTGCTGTTGATAACATTTCATTTTACCAAAATATTGCAAAGGTATTAATAGCACTCTCCATTTGTTTAAGAGACCAATCTGTGACGAGCGAAGTGCCCCTTTTGTTGTTCATTGCCCTCCCTGGGATGCAAATAAAATCTACAAAAAGGATGGGGAATTGCTGACAGCCATAAATTTCAGGAAAAATGGTTTCCCCTGACAAAAGAAAACATATCGCTGAAGTGTCGAATTTCAGTGTTACAAGTTGTTTGTTAAAGGCACTTAAAATTGATTTGACACCCCCTACCCCCCCCCCCCCCCCCCCCCTTCCCGACTTCTGCCACCACTCTGAAAGAAATGCCTGGGAAAAGACTTTAAACATTCCATAGCGATGACATGGCACCACAAAGGCTTTATATTCACCATGGTGAATTAGTTGTTGCATTATGATATTACATGTATTATAAGCTAAGCGGCCAAGCAAAATGCTAAGTCACTAATATGGAATGCATTATCTTGTTCCAGATGTCTTTCCATTTTGAAACATCTTTTCTTTCTCAACCCAGATGGGATTATACAGGAGAGATTCAAAATGCACCCTTCATGAAATGAAATATGGGAAGCACAGTTCAGCAATCTACTGAAACCACACAGTGGACAGTTAGTGGACAGTCAAATCAATGTCCTAGTCAAAAAGTGAGCAACAAACCAACTTGCAGAAAAGTCAGTCAAAATAGTCATCCAACTACTCAGCTGATCAACAAGTGATCAACCAGTTTGTCAAACAGTCAGTCAAGGCAGTTATCTTATAACTCAGCTGGTCAACAAGTGATCAACTAGCTTGTTAAACAGTCAGTCAAGACAGTTATCTAATTCACTCTGCTGGTTAACAAGTGATTGGCTACCTTGTCAAACAGTCACTCAAAACAGTCATCTTTTCACTCAACTGATCAACAAGTGACCAGCTAGCTTGTTAAACAGTCATTCCAGACAGTTATCTCATCACTCAGCTGGTCAACAAATGATCAGCCAGCTTGTCATAGTATTACAATTACAGTCAGTCCAGACAGTTGTCCTATCACTCAGTTGGTAAACAAGTAATCAGCTAGTTTGCCATACAGTCAGTCCAGCCTGTTGTCTTATAACTCAGTTGGTCAACAAATAACCAGCAAGCTTCCAATTCAGTACGTCAATTGATGAAGTTGTCCTATGACTCTGCCAGTCAACAACTGATCAGCTAGCTTGTCATACAGTCAGTCCAGACAGTTGTCCTATGACTCAGCCAGTCAAAACGTGATCAGCAAGCTTGTCATACAGTCAGTCCAGACAGTTGTTCTATCACTCAGCCGGTCAACAAGATGAAGTGATCAGCCAACTTGTCATACAGTCAGCCAAGACATTTATCCCATCACTCAGCCCATCAACAAGTGATCAGCTAGCTTGCCATACAGTCAGTCAAAACAGTTGTCTAATCATTAATCTGGTTGACAAAAATCACTCAGTTGGCTGACAGGTAGTCAGTCATTTTTTCACACAGTCAGTCAAAACAGTTATCTCATCCTTCGGGTGGTTAACAAGTGATCAGCTAGCTTGTCATACAGTTAGTCCAAACAGCTTCACGATCACTCAGCTGGTCAATTTGCAGGCAGTTATCTTGTCAAGCTGTCACTCATAAGGCCTTTATTTAATCACTCAGTTTCTCAACAATTATTCAGTCTTCTTGTCAAGCATATACACGCTTTTAATAAGTCTGGGCGCCATCTTGAATTTTTAATTTATGACGTCATTCGCGGAAAGACTTCAGCCGCCATCTTTGAGTTTTGACTCGCGTGACAGTACCATGTCAGGACGAGAGGCAAAGTCAGGCCATTATGAATAGCTTTATTCCATTCCTTTCCTGTGTAAACATTAGCAAATACCAGCGAATCCTTTTCCCAGGCTAAAATAATCGTAGTTGTGCGGTTCGTCTTTGCAAGCCATACGGGGATATATTCAATACCAAACGCAAGACTAAGAAATGTGACATAAGATACCAAGCGATCAGCATGTATTAAAAGCATGCAACGAATTAAAAGGGAGGAGACTCGACATTAAAGGTGTGTAGCTTAGTCTTTTTGTGTGTGGGTTCTAATTTGTACCGTATTCATCTCTCAAATATTGCTTTTTTGTTAGGTGCAGCTACATACAATCGTCTGTTCTTTTCATTTTGGGGATGATGAATTCGGAAGCATTGTATCGTATTGTCTTTTAATAGTGGTCGACAGCTTTTGAAAACGTGCAGCCTCCCCTCGATCGGTGTTTAAATGCTCTGTACACAAACCATACCTTATCCCTAAGATCCAAAATAACGTGAAGTTGAACAGGAATCTGATTTGAGGAAAACCAAATACATATATAGTAAACACCGCAGGAGTTAGGGGTGTGTTGAGCCAATTGATGCTGAGCGACACAGCTGACACGAATCCGACGATGAAATTTCTGAACTAGAATCTGAAATTTTAGCACTAAATGTAGAAGGTAAGAAACTCCTAACGTTAAGTGAAATGTAACCAGTCTTTTTTTAAGAATATTGAAGACAGCACCACTTTAATCCTGTCCAAGCCAAATAACCCTAAAAAAGTGGTCGCTTTTGAGCTCAGGCTTACCATTACCTATGTGTGACAACAAAACCTTGGATCAGAACATTCCTTTTCAGGTGTCAAGTTTCATAATGTAAAAGGGCACTTGATATTATTAGAAACATCATCCTGTGACACAAGAGTATTTTGAACAAACCTTGTTTGCAGTGAGAGATGTTGAGTTTCCATTCACAAACATGCAAATTACAGCTAGTTTCCTTGAACCTTTTACTTTGAAACCACAACGTACTTTTGCTCTGCTGACCTTTTGATTCTCAATTAATAAACAACTTATAAATTGGTCCTCCTGAAAAAAGGGGCATTTGCAGTACCACTCACGCTGATGTGTCAGTGTCAATTGGGAATTCAGGAAGGAGCCATCAACTCTAGGAATCATCTGCTCTAGGTCTTGGCAAATTGGAATAGTGGTCATAACACTGAAGTTTGCCTCCATTAAAGAGAGATGTTTAACTCACTACCCATGGAACCTTGTGTCCAGTTAATTTAGTTGAAACTATTGTAGGACAGTTATGAAAGAACTAAATTAAATTTGCCCTCTCTTTATTTTGGACAGTATGTTGCCTGGCTGCATACAAGAGGTCTACAAGGGGCACCTTAAAGCCCTCATTTCTCCCTGTAATAGGGATTGATGACACTTATGCCTTATATACATTATATTGAATTAGGGTTCGTACCCAAGGTCCTTGGTTTATGCTACTGTTGGGAGTTGTGCACATTCCAGTTCTTGGGAATTTAAGTACCATTGTGGCACAGCTTGTTCAAAGCAAATCATGCCTACTACATTACAGTTGTCAGTTTTAAGATTTGATTTTAACTGCATGTGATAATTTAAACCTAAAAGCATTTTGAAGTAAAAATTATTTTTTGAAACAATATAAACACGATCAGCATAAATGTAGAAATTAAAAAAAAAAAACCAATGACTTAAATTTGTAGTGTGAATTTCAGAAAAGGGGCCAATTTTTAGTGAACAATATTTCAATGGCAACTCATAATCAAATGACCCTGAATTTATGAAACCCGAAATTCATCTTATTCATTATTTATTCATTTTTCAAAAAATCTTGATGAGTAATTTCGTAGATATCGATTTTGCTATAAAACTTAACGATAAAAAGTCACGACGTTTCGACCTCTCCGAGGCCATTTTCAAGTGCGAGTAAAATATGAAATTAGCATAAATATATTAAAATGGTAAAAACGGTAAAAACAGGAAAAATTGTCAGGAACGCTAAAATGCGATAAAATATGTAAATAAGTAAAAATAAGTAACAAAACATTCTACGGAAACAATTAAAAAGTAATTAAAACCGACCTAAACAAATAATTTTGCGCGGATGGAATCGCATTGTTTGTTTAGAGTTGGTTTCAGTTCTTTGATAAAAAACATTTCAAAAATAAGACAATCAAACTTGCTCTGGCACTTTTTTAAAATTTTAAAAAACTGCGCAATGTCAACTGGGGCTATATCGTGTTCCTCCTTGAGGTGATTTCCAATGGCCGATCCTTTGTGTTCTTCAATCCGTTGGTGAAGATGTCGGCACGTATAGCCGACATACCCTGCATCACACAGGTTACACTGAAAATTATACACAACGCATTGTTGATTCACAAGGGGTGGCTTGTTTTCCCTCACTTTGACTTCATCCTTGATTTTCCGACTCGTGTACACGGGGCTGATGTCTACATTGATCTTACGGCTGAGGTCTCCTAGTTGTCTGCGCACTGAGTTTGCAGACTTCTGATCTTTAAAAGGCAGCACGATTCTGATTGGGTCTTGTTTCTTAAGCTCTTGTTTTTGGGTAATTGCATCTTCGGACACTTTTGACTCAATAAATCGATGGATGGTAGACTGCACAAGTTCTTCTGGGTAGCACAGACGGGAAAAGGTCACTTTGAGGCGTTCACACTCTTGGTGAAATAGTTTCCATGAAGAAGACAGCTTAAAAGCACGATTAAGCATGGTGCTCAGCAGTGACAATATAATGTCAATGCCACTCGTTATACATTATTGTCTTACAGTGATGATTGTACACTTGTATAATTTTATTTGAGAGTGTTTTGAGCCATATGACAGCTACTACTTGCAAAGAAATGTACACTTTGGCCTTAAACTGTTTGACAACTTTTAGCTTGTTTTACATGACTAAGAGTCCAAAGTAAAAATTCATTTGACTTCAAAAAATTCAGTAAAAACAAAAATGTTTTATACTCTTCCTTTGAGTCTTAAAAATAAATTTTGCTGAATCTCTGCACTTTTAGTTGTAAACAAGAAATAGCTTGCCAAATATTGAAATCAAGAAAAATTCACGTCACTCAAGTAGAGTGTAGTGTCTTTTCCATCACTAGTGTATCTCTCATTTTAAAAATTAATCAATTCCAAACAGTTTTGAATTTTGGTTTTAATTAGGCCAGGCATGGCCACTAAAAGCTAATGAATAATTATGCACCTCAATCTTACTTTGAACAAGCTGTACCAGAAGTTTTGTTTATCTGGTTCACTCAAGAGCTGGATTACAAAGCAATATATAACACATGTCGAAAACATTGCGTACTGTGCCAAACTCATTACGGACTAAAAGCTGTTACCATCGAGGGAAAAGTTTCCCCCGTCTTAACCAATGAGAGTGGCGCATTTGTGGAGCCTTGAAAGGTGAGTAAACTTTACTCAAGCGAGAAAAGTTTACTCATATATGTTGCCAGATGTTTCTGAAATCGGGCTCATTTACGGAGATTGATGCCAAAATATTAACAAACTCAAGTCCTAGTTTCACTCTGTAGTTTAAATGTCGAACTTTTTAGCCGAAAAATGTCACAATACAATTTATTTTCCGAAGAGGTTGCGTGTGCTTTTCCATGTCGAAGTAACGAAACACTGCAATAGTTTGTTGAACGATGACAAGTGGAAGATACAATTTCAACGCGCTTTGACATTAACCATGTCTCACTGTTAGATCAACAATAACAGGTCAATGCGTCAAATAAATGATCAACGAGGGGCGATGAAAGGGCCGGTATTAGATTTGATAAATTTCCGTGAACGGGTGATGTGTTTCAGCTCTTTCAATCGTCTGTCGCTATAAAAATGATGCTTTTCCCTAAAAAAGTTAGCTACTATAAATAACGCTTAAAGTCCGTTCGCCTCGTGGTTTTTTGTATTTTATTCTTCTGTTGAAATGAACATTTGGATGAAATATAATAAAGACTGAAGATTACGTTTGTGCGAAATAAATTAAAATGGGTTAAATGATGTAAAGTCGGCTCATGAACTCAATTCAATGTCACTAGAAACAAAGCTACTGGCAAGATATGAAGCGAGGAGGTACCGACTATCTGCTACTATATATTGTATGCAATATTTTAGCTGAGTAAGTGAGGACAATAATAAACGGAGTCACGCCGATTGTCACTTCGATTGTTCAGCCGAAAAAGAAGACGCAACAATGTAGAAATAAGACTCAATGACGAAAACCATTTGCCGTGTCAAATGTCTCAAGTACATGTATCTCAACTCGGATTACGATCATGACCTGTCCGTGGAATGTTCTGTCATCTACAGTCTTCGCGGTGATTTATGTCACTTTTATCTCCTTAGCCTCAGGAAGTCACTTTTCATACAAGAGAGCCGAATTCAAAAGGAATGGAAATAAAACAAAACACAGTTTTGCCGGTTTATAATCTTTATTCCCTTGTTTAAAAGGACAAAAAAGTATGATCTACAATCAATTCAATGCCATTTCAAGTAAATAATGGCCTACTAACACTCCATACATTTTGGAAATTTGACCTGGGGTGACCCAACTGAGTAAACTTTACTCAGCCAACCAGGCCTAAAATCGTACCCTCGATCGTCTTCGAATCGCGATAAACTTTTTGAAATTACCTTATGAAGCCCATAGCAAGCATCTAAGGCCAGTATGAGATCTTGAAAATTCTCCAAATCGCTGTCCTCCGTAATGTTTTTCAGAAAAGGAAGCAGTATTTTGATCCCGGGCTTTTATCCATATCTCTCACGAGATGCGAACTCGACCATGAGGCATATAAATAGTTTTACCCATGAACCTTTGTCGATCGTGACGCACACCGCCTGTCAGCCAACTAAGGGGGTGTTTACATGACACCGGGGCGACTTTCGCGCCGCGACGAGTTCGCTCCGGTTCCCTCTCATGGCTCTACATTTGTTTACATGATACCAGTACAAAAAGTCATGCCGGCGCGAGTCGCCCCGGTGTGAGTTCACTCCGGTTGTCGCACCGGGGCGAGAATTTCACTTCAGTACGAAATCTCGCAACGGTATCATGTAAACACGAAACGACCACCCGTTTCGGTGTGAAATCGGTCTAATGTTCGCGATTTTGAATCATACGTGCATTTTATCAACGTGAAGTGTTCCTTCAAATAACGAGATCATATGTGAAATAACCCAGTCATCATGTAAACGCGATACGAAATCAAAAAGTCATGTTGGTATGAAACTCGCGCCGGTGCGAGTTTTCTCATGTAAACACCCCCTAAGGGACGGACCATTAGAAAACTTATGGGGGGGGGGGGGGGGCGGGCGAAGTACAAAAAAAAATTCGCGAAAGGGAAAATTTAATTTAAAAAAATTCTTGCACGCCAATTAACCCTAAGAAATATTCATGCAAGGGCCTGAAAAAAATTCATACAAGGAATTTGATAACGAAAAAAAATTCCTGCGGCTCGAAAATTTCCCTCTCCCCCATAACTTTTGTAATGGTCCGTCCCTAAGTAAACTTTACTCAGCAGTAAGTATACAATTTATCACGAACTGAGAAAAAGCCCGCTAATTAGTCGGGCGGTTGGCTTACTTGTTCTGCTGTGTTTTTTTTTTTTTCAATCTTTCTGGTGTTTTAATTAATTTTTTTTTCTGACACGTAGCTATCTACAATCTTATGTAGCAAAATAGCATGTTTGAACCAAAGTTCAAATAAAGCTACATGTAATGTGAGCCTTCGTGTAAATACTGACAGTGTGTACACATACTCTAAAGCAATAAGCTACACTTAATTCGAGTTTGAATGAATGTTAAAAAATGATGAGAATGAAATGGTTCGTTATGTTAATTATCTTTACTCATATAGTTATGGTTTGCCCCCCCCCCCCCCCAAAAAAAAAATAATAATGAAGGCAGACAGAAATAACTTAGGTTTTTTGACAGACAGTTTATCCGTGCGGTTTTTTTTAAAAAAAACATTTATCATCCATCCCGCGTGTGCGAGATAAAGACATCTCGTTTAATAATCATCCTTTAAACACACACACACAAAAGAGGCTGGCTGGTTAACCAATTTGCTATTTCGCAAGGTTGTCTCAGGCCGGTTTTGATAGGGACCGGATATTGATAAGTTTTCCTTTCATTTATGAATGATGCGATGGTTGACATTGGATGTCACTTTTTGAAAGCAACCAAAAAGATCCAACAAAATAGAAAATATAGCAAAGTGAGTATCTCCGCGGTCTATGTAGGGTATTACTTTCCGAAGTGAAATCTAAAAGCAAGTATTTATAGCAAATAAGATTTCACTTAACACTTTTACCTTCTAACCAAGGGTCAACAAGGAGGGTTCAATCACAAAGCCCACCAACTACTCATAGGCAATGCTTCTACCTTTCTTTCCCATTTTCCCCTCGAATTGTTCAAGTCGTTTTCCTCGATAATTTGATATAAAATATTTTGTAAATCCTCGAAAAAGGGCTCATTTGTCGGAAACATTATGAGCCCAGTCATGTTTTTTGATACAGCGGATATCCCTATTGTAGGGTATAGAATGTCAAATTCGAGACCGATAAATAAAAAAACTTCGAGCCTCTGATACTCAAAATCACCCGAAAATGGAAAATCACAAACACCGTTCCGAAATGCCGTGATCGGGCTAAACTTTTCCGAGACCCAAAGTTTTTCAGGCGCACTGACGCGAGTTCTACTCTTGCAGCGTGTCACACTTTACCGAAGAGGGATATTCATTGCGATACAGTGCCGGGCTATTCAGTGTGGCCCTTGGATTGGGTAAACTTTTACCAAATATTCGGGCAAAGTTCAACAAATAGTAACCTGAAACTGTCCATTTTGTACTAAAACTTGAAACTATTGAGACCCATGTCACCGTGGAAGCGGCAGAAATGTCGATGAGAGACAGCCAGTAAAATAAAACAAATACCATCAATTTTGTTAATTTCCGATTTGTAAAAATTTCCCGGAAAATTAAGCAAAGAAGAAACGATCACGCGATAATCAATGCATCTTGAAGGTATCGCTGCCGAGTTTCAACTGTTCAAATCACGCGCTTTTTTGCCACAAAAAGGCAAGGCCTTACCGTATAAGGAAAAGTTGGAATCACGTGTGGGTAAACTTTTCCCTGAAGAGGAAAGTTTCTTCAATTTAATTTCCCTGACCGCGAAATGGTCTTAGTCATATACCAGAATTGTAACTCCCAATTTTTCTTTTTTCGTTGCCCCGGGAGGCTTAAAAATGGACAGTCTCTAGGCTGATAAAATTTTGGATTTCGTTTAAAAATGAATAACAAGAAAAATAGTCGGTGCCTATCTCTCCTTGACGCCAATGTCACGAAATGTTCAGTCTCCATTGAAGCGTTGCTAAAAGGGTAATAATAAAAAGTTGGAATCACGTGTGAGTAAACTTTTCCCTGATGAGGAAAGTTTCTTCAATTTAATTTCTTTAAGTGCGAAATGGTCTTAGTCCCATAATAGAATTTTAACTCTTAATTTTTTTCGTTGGTCCGGGAGGCGTTAAACTTGAAAGCATTCACACTGATAAATGTTTGGTTTTCCTTTTTAAAAAATGAATAACGAGAAAAATCATCGGTGCCTATCTCGCCTTGACGCCAATGTCACGAAATGCTCGGTCTCCACTGAAGCGTTACGAAAGTGTAAGGGAGAATGGGGGAGTGGTGGAGAATTCCATCTTTTCTTCCCTTATTGCGGGTTGAGATTCATGTAGCTGAGACATTTGACACGGCAATTGGTTTTCTTTAAGTCTTAATTCTACATCGTTACGTCTTCTTTTTCGGCTGCACAATCGAAGTGACAATCGGCGTGACTCCGTCGCCTGCGTCTATTATTGTCTACTCCTTGCCTCACTTACTCAGCTAAAATAACGGCTACAATATAGTAGCAGATAGTCGGTACCTCCGTGATAGGTAACACGACAAAGTTAACGCAGACTTGAGAGCTAAAAATTTATCACAATTGAGAACCACCGTGAAGCGAAGTCCATAGCTTTTACCGTCTGGCACTGAGCAAATGGTACGAATATGCAACAACCATTTTGCTTGGGAAGAGACACGTCCAATGCAAGACTGAGATACACGTGTGTACGGCTCTGCACCAAGGGACAAAACTGGTGAGTACGACAAAATGTTTTTGTAACATAAGTACGACAACTTTATTTTATTTGTTGGTGTTGTACTGTTTTATCCATTCTCAAAACATTCGTCAGTTTTCTCGTGTAAGCGGGAAATCCGGCAATTTTGGCGCGGACTTGTAAAAAGGCACGCGTGGCGACGTTCAATGATTTCGAAACACACTTTTTACAGCAAAAATCCTCCAAGTCATAAAATAAAAGAACAAAAGAAAGAATTTATAATCACTAAACAAAGAAGTTGCCTTTACGCCTAGCAACTAGTCGCTTCATATCTTGCCTGTAGCTTGTTTGTGGTGACATTGAATTAAGTTCATGAGCCGACTTAACATCATTTAACCCATTTTAATTTATTTCGCACAAATGTAATCTTCGGTCTCTGTTATATTTTATCCATATGTTCATTTCAACAGGAGAATAAAATACAAAAAACCGCGAAGCGAACGGATTTTAAGCGTTATTTATAGTACCTAACTTGTTTAGGGAAAAGCATCGTTTTTATAGCGATAGACGATTTTTAAAAAGAGCTGAAACACATCACCCGTTCACGGAAATTTATCAAATTTAATACTGCCCTTTCATTGCCCCGCGTTGATCGTTTAGCTGTTATTTTTTATCTAACAGTGAGACATGGTTAATGTCAAAGCGCTTTGAAATTGTATCTTCTACTTGTCATCGTTCAACAAACTATTGCAGTGTTTCGTTACTTCGACATAGAAAAAGCACACGCAACCTCTTCGGAAAATAAATTGCATTTTGACATTTTTCGGCTAAAAAGTTCGACATTTATACTACAGAGTGAAACTAGGACTTGAGTTTGTTAATATTTTGGCATCAATCTCCGTAAATGAGCTCGATTTCAGAAACATCTGGCAACGTATATGAGTAAACTTTTCTCGCTTGAGTAAAGTTTACTCACCTTTCAAGAAGTTGCCTTTATACGGCTAGCAACTAGTGACCTCACTAGTCGCTTCATATCTTGCCAGTAGCTTTGTTTGTGGTGACATTGAACTGAGTTCATGAGCCGACTTTACATCATTTAACCAATTTTAATTTATTTCGCACAAACGTAATCTTCGGTCTTTATTATATTTCATCCAAATGTTCATTTCAACTGAAGAATAAAATACAAAAACTTCGAGGCGAACGAATTTTAAGCGTTATTTATAGTAGCTATTAAACTTGTTTAGGGAAAAGCATCATTTTTATAGCGACAGATTCGATCTGTAAAACGATTGAAAGAGCTGAAACACTTCACCGGCCGTTCACGGAAATTTATCAAATTAAATACCGACCCTTTCATTGCCCCTCATTGATCCCTCATTGATCACTTGACGCATTTAGCTGTTATTGTTGATCTAACAGTGAGACGTGGTTAATATCAAAGCGTCCTTGAAATTGTATCTTCTACTTGTCATCGTTCAACAAACTATTGCAGTGTTTCGTTACTTCGACATGGAAAAGCACACGCAACCTCGTCGGAAAATAAATTGTATTGTGACATTTTTCGGCTAAAAAGTTCGACATTTAAACTACAGAGTGAAACTAGGACTTGAGTTTGTTAATATTTTGGCATCAATCTCCGTAAATGAGCCCGATTTCAGAAACATCTGGCAACGCACATGAGTAAACTTTTCTCGCTTGAGTAAACTTTACTCACCTCTCAAGGCTCCACAAATGCGCCACTCTCATTGGTTAAGACAGGGGAAACTTTTCCTTCGATGGTAACAGCTTTTAGTCCGTAATGAGTTTGGCACAGTACGCAATGTTTTCGACATGTGTTATATACAGCATTAATTTTAAAGTACTGAAGATAACCTCTAAATCCAGTGGATGTTAAAGTCTTGTCACATCTGCTGGCCATATCCAACCTGAAATGAAAATTTAGTCATTTCATCAGCAATCAGTGATTTTGATTAACACTATAGAGGACATTAAAATTAATTTATTTTCTTAGCATGAATCTCAACTATGCAAACCAGCCAGTCAAGACAATTAGTCAGGTAATGAGACGGCCAATCAATCAATCAATCAGTCTGTGACCATTAGTTAATCAGCCTAGTCTGTCAGTATAATTATAACAATGTAATATAATAATATTATCTTCATACAAACTGTGGCTCTTTTTTAATTTAATATTTATGACTGCTGTAGCCTTTCCACTCTGTCCGCCTCATCTAGCTCTTGCTATTTGCGGGCAGAGAAACCGATGTGTGTAAAAATAAAGTAAAATAATAATTTATTATGTGAAGCAAGTGAGATTGAGTAAGCAATAATAATATTATTGTAAAGAGACAGTCCATTAAACAGACAGTTGGACAGTCAGTCAATGAGTTAGTTAGTCAGTCAGGAAATCAATCAGACAGTCAGCCAAATAGTTAGTTAGCCACTCATTTAGTCAGCTGGTTGATCAGCTAAGGACCACTTAAGGAAACAGTCAATCAGTCAATAAATCAGTCCACTCAAATGACCTCATGTAGATTGCAGAACTATACACAATCATGATTAAAAGCAGAACTTGGCAACGTAAACCAACATTGGTCAACTGCTCATTCAAAGCAGATCACATCTACATGTACTAGTTTAGGATGAAGTGCCATTTGTCAAAATTATTTTCAAAAATTTAATGAATTTGAATCTTTTCAAGGACAAGTATCCTAGACGAATTCCTAGCCATTAAAGTAGCTTCTTCATGATTTTTAGTGGCCATACGCTTCAATTTTGAAACACAAAGACTATTACAAAAGTGAGCAGCGCCAGTACCGGTCAGTGGTATTCTAGTTATAGGCTTGCGTAGTTGTGTCCTTCTCTTTTTTTTTTTTTATTTTTTATTTATTTATTTATTCTTTATTCAATAAACAAGACATACAAACACACAGGAAAGAGAATTACAAAAGAAAATAATATGCAAAAAAAAGAGCTAGTATACATAGTAACAAAAGTAACATGATATAATACGGTGTGAAAAAAGGACAACCGGGATAATAGGAAGTAATTAAAAGCAAAAACAAAATAGATTAAAAGAAATTATTCCATTCGTTTTTAATTCTTCATGCCGTTTATTTTTGATTGAAATTTGTTTGAGAGTGTCAATTCTGATTCTCAAAAAAGGGGGAAAGCCGTCAAAACTCACTAAGCCATTATCCTTATATTGTCCTTCTCGCTTGATCCTCGTGCTCTCATGCATGTGAGCTCGCTCTGTGATCGCTTGGGCTTATTAAAGGTTCCAGTTGTGTAACAAATCGTGTCATCGGTTTACCTTTGCTCTATTTACTGGCGTGGTGGCAGCGTCTTTGAACTTACACCAAGAAATCGGCGCATTAGACGATAATATCAAGGCAAAGCTACTCGTTTCCCACAGGTACGTCGATACTTCGAACATTCTCGTCATTCAAGCACGATTTCATCGTACAACCAATACACAACAACAGTCATGGGAACCACTGCACGGGCTCCGAAATAATGGAGCCTCTCGAAGAACGAGACGATTAACAGCTTCGAGAATTGGAGGCAAAATCTGGTTTATACTCTGTCACTCGACACTAACTTCGCTCCATTTCTCGCCGATGGCGCTACTTGGGCAAAGAAGACTAAGGCCCAGCCCCTACGCGGTTTCACTGATGACGGAGAAACAGTACTGCTCTCCAGACGTAAAACAGCCCGTCAGGAAAGTTAATTTTTTGGATCTAATGCTCGGGCAAATAGCCAACTATTGCCCAGTTATATTGAGGAACACCTTATTAAAGAATTCGACTTCCATTCAGTCTGTTTGGAACATGATATGGGAACATTTTGGCTTCCATATCACAGGAGCTCACTTCCTGGATTTTGCAAACTTACATCTGGGAGCTGATGAATGCCCTGAAGACCTCTTCCAGAGACTAATGGCCTTTGTGGAGGACTCTTTACTCCATGCTAACAGCCTTTCCCACAATGGCGATGTTACCACAGAAGACGAGGAACTCACTCCTACTCTGGAAAATTTCATCATACTGACCTGGCTCAGATTAATACACCCTGAGTTGCCAAAGCTCGTGAAACAGAGATATGGAACCGAATTACGATCACGAACTCTAGTATCCATAAAGCCAGAAATATCTCAAGCCCTCACCTCCTTACTTGACGACATATGCGCCGCCCATGATGCTAAAATCATGCGCACCGCTGTTAGTGGTTATCGCAAACCCATTGGCAATAGATCTCAGTACAAGGTGAGCACACGACCCAACAATCCGTCCAGGTCCTGCCCGCTATGTAAACAAGCTAATCGACCCGAGCATGGCCATTTCCTTAGTGAATGCAGTTTCCTCCCGGAAGAAGATCGTAGGTACATCACTAAGGCCAGACAAATCGCTGACATCTTCGACGAACCTGCTGACGACACTGATGACCCCAGTCCTAGTCTTAGCACTCATGTCTTCCGCATACACACTCGCCAGTCGCCCTACCTTGATATGTTCCACGCAAACCACCCCGTGCACATAACCATTGACAGTGGCGCCACAGGAAACATGATTCGCCACACTGTTGTCCAACGTCTTGGCTGGCGCGTGACGCCCAGTTCTCAATCCGTCCACCAAGCAGATGGCTCATCTCCCCTGCAGGTGGTTGGGGAAACACGCTTATCATTCACCCGTGAAGACCGCATATTTACCTTCGAAGGCTTGTCATCGAAAACCTCGACGTAGATGTACTGGCCGGGACCCCCTTCATGGAAACTAACGATATAGCTGTACGCCCAGCCAAGCGCCAAGTAATCCTTGGAGACGGGTCCATCCACAACTATGGGCCGCACCAACCTGCAGCAGTCAGCTCTGCGGCACGTGGTGCCTTAGTGCTACGTTCACCTTCCTTGTCCACCACCATCTGGCCCGGAGAATTCCTTGAAGTCGATTTACCAAGTGATGCACCTTGCAACTCTGTCTATGCATTAGAACCGCGGACCGATGCGCCCAGCTTAAGGCAGCTAACTGCTTCCCAACTGTGGCCAACCCCAGCCATCATCTTGAGCGTCGCGGGAAAGATATACTCATCCCCAACCTCTCTACTCACCTATGTTTTCTCAAAAGAAATTACAACTTTTGTCAGGTATGCGCTGTGTATGCACCAGAAGCCAGCAATGACAACTCGCAGCTGCAAGTGACGCTGCGACCCAGACCACCTCCACTTCAGGCCAGCACAAAACACTCTGCAAACGTGTCTTGACCCGGAAAACTTGCTTCCCCGCGATGTTAGAGCCAAGTTCTCTTCACTCCTTGATGAGCACGACCACGTCTTTGACCCAAAAATCAAGGGTTACAATGGCTCAGTAGGCCCTTTCGAAGCCAGAGTAAACATGGGTCCTGTGGAACCCCCTCAATGGAAAGGCCGGCTGCCACAGTATGCCCGTAACCAGCTAGTGGAGCTGCAACAGAAATTTGATAAACTCGAAGCCTTGGGTGTTTTTCGCCGTCCCGAAGACATCAACATTGCAGTAGAGTACCTCAACCCGTCTTTCCTCATCAAAAAAGCCAACGGTGGTTACCGCCTAGTCACCGCCTTTGCTGATGTCAGTCGCTACAGCAAGCCTCAGCCCTCTCTCATGCCAGACGTAGACTCTACCCTACATCTTATTGTCCAGTGGAAACACATCGTCGCGACAGACCTGACCAGCTCATTCTACCAGATTCCACTCTCGCACGACTCGATGAAATATTGTGGCATTGCTACACCATTCCGAGGTGTGCGTGTGTATGCGCGGTCTGCCATGGGCATGCCAGGCTCAGAGACGGCCCTTGAAGAGCTCATGAGCCGAGTGCTCGGTGACCTGTTGGAGGAAGGCATTGTTGCTAAAATTGCAGACGATCTGTGTTGCGGAGGTAACTCCCCAGAAGAACTCCTGCAGAACTGGACGACAGTTCTACGAGCCCTCCACAAATGTGATCTCCACCTTTCCGAATCAAAGACCATCATCAACCCACAATACTAGGCTGGATTTGGAACTGTGGCACCTTAAGTGCCAGCCCACACTGCATTGCGGCCCGTGCCTCCTGCCCTGTACCTGACACCGTAGCCCAAATGCGATCCTTCATTGGAGCTTTTAAGGTGCTCTCCCGTGTCATTCCTGGATGTTCTACACTCCTTGCAAAACTCGACAACACTGTCGCTGGCCGTGAATCTAACGAACCGATCCAGTGGACAGATGACTTCAGAACATCATTCCGCAATACCCAAGCCGCCCTGTTCACTACCCACACCATCTCGCTCCCCAGACCTGGCGATCAACTGTGGATTGTGACAGATGGAGTTGTCCGAAAACCTGGAATAGGTGCCACCCAATATGTCACCCGTAATGGCAAGCTACGCCTGGCAGGATTTTTCAGTGCCAAACTATGCAGCTCTCAGACAGCGTGGCTACCATGTGAGGTGGAAGCTTTAGCTATCGCCGTTGCCACCAAGCACTTTAGTCCTTACCTAATACAGTCCCATCATAAGGCCTGCATACTGATAGACAGCAAACCATGCGTACAGGCATATGAAAAACTTTGCCAAGGAGAGTTCTCAGCAAGCCCTCATGTGTCTACCTTCCTGTCTACTGTGAGCCAATATCAGGCCTCTGTCAGACACATATCCGGCTCCGCAAAACTGCCTTCAGATTTATCCAGCCAGAATGCTGCCCCCTATGAAGATGAAGCTTGCCAAGTCTACACGTTTACAAAGATTACTCAAGAATCTGTTGTCAGACACACATCTACCCAAGACATACTTAGTGGTACCAAGCACCTCCCATTCACCAGCCGCACCGCCTGGTTGACCACACAGGCCGAATGCCCCGATTTACGCCGCACTCGAGTGCACCTACAACAGGGAACACGTCCCTCGAAAAAGCTAACAAACTTGAGGGATGTTAAGAGGTACCTCAATGTAGCAACCATTGGGAAGGATGGCTAGCTTGTTGTCAAGCGTGACGAGCCTCTCGCACCAACCCGTGAATGCATTATCGTCCCCCGACAAGTACTAGAGGGACTCTTAACTGCCCTACACATCCAACTCAGTCACCCATCCAGCCATCAACTCAAAGCTGTAACCAAGTGCTACCTGTATGCCCTGGACATAGACAAAGCCATCGACCGTGTGACTCAAGCTTGCCACTGATGTGCTGCCTTGCGCCAAACCCCGAAAATGCGAGAGGAGCAGTCATCTTCCCCTCCACCTGATGCCGTTGGCGTATCATTTGCTGCAGACGTTATCAAGCGCTCAAGACAGCTCATTCTCGTGGTACGTGAGTGCGTGACCTCCTTCACAGCCACAACTCTACTGGAGGATGAGCGGCACGACACTCTACGTGATGCCCTAATTTGCCTTTGTGTCCAGATATGTCCACTTGATGGGCCGTCAGCCGTCATACGCACTGACCCCACCTCAGGCTTCAAGGCACTAATGGAAGACCTACTATTAAAACACCACAGAATTACCATAGAGATTGGAAATGCCAAGAATCGCAACAAGAACCCTGTAGCCGAGAGGGCGGTTCAAGAAGTCGAAAACGAGTTACTCCGACATGACCCACTAGGCGGTCCTGTGTCCCCTGTGACCCTGTCACAGCTACCCTCAACTCACGCATTCGCTCTTGTGGCCTTTCTGCTCAGGAGATGTGGACACAATGAGACCAGTTCTCAAACAGCAAATACCACTGCACAACCAGAGCCTCATCGTCCAACAACACGAACAACGTATTACCAACCACCATCAAAGCGAGAAGGCTAAGGCCCCCATCGCCAAGGACCGCCAAGCTGAGCACATCACCGTTGGCGACTTAGTCTACCTGTACTCTGACTGCAATAAGACTAGAGCACGCGATCGCTACTTAGTTGTAGAAGTAACCGGTTCCTTCTGCAACATCAGAAAATTTGTCAAGCCAATTAGTCAGGCAATGAGCCAGCCAATTAATCGATCAGTCGGTGATTGTTAGTTAATCAGTTTATCTGTCATACAGTCAGTCAGTCAGTCAATAATTGAGCAAGTCAGCCAATCAATAATTGATTGGCTGACTTACTGGCCAATTATTGGTCAATAGGTTTTTAAAGAAGTAAGTCTGTAACTTAATCAGCAAGTCAGTCAGTCAATCATTCAGTCAGCCAATCAGTAGGTAAGTTGGTCAATCAGCAAAAATGTAAGCATTAAGCAAGCCAGTTAATCAGTCAGTCAGCAGATCAGTCAGTTATTCAACAAGCAAGTACATGTACATACATGTACATGTCAGTCAGTTGGTTAATCAGCAAGTAGATGTAAGCACGTCAGCCAGTCAAGCAGTCAGTCAGCCATTTAGTCAGTTACCATTATTTATTTGGTTATAAGCCAGGTGATTTTTTCACATCAATTAAAGCTAAAGTTCAGTGAAATTTGAGCCCAATAGGGGGTCTTGGCTTATAGGCAAGAGTTTTTGACAACAAAATTTTTTCAGTGCAATGAAACTCCACAAAATAGAGATGTATTCACTTGTAAGCCGAGCAAATAGCAGCAGAAGATCAAATTGATCACATTACTGCAAATCTGAAGGTTAATATTAATAATAATTATAATAAAACAAATGAGAGATATCATGAAATGAGTAAAAATTCCACCATCTTAGGTGAAACATGTGCTTCAAAGCATTTGCCTGGTTACTAAGCACGGACAAAGGCAATGCGAACTGATGTGGTTTGTTTTGATTGAAAGAAAATTTATGTGATCATTTTCAAGCATAATAATTTTATTATGATGAAGACATGAGAAAAGATTGATAGCAGCGAAAAGCATAAACATAAATTGTCATTTTCCTAGAGAAGGGCACATTTTTTTCGAAAAAGTTATGTTTTACAGTAGTACTTAAAAGTCTTGCAATGAATCGATTTGACTTATAGCCGGGTGTTTTGGATTTATCTTTCATTCTTAGTTATGCATGCTGATCCTACAAGTTTAAAGTTTAGGGTCTCAGCTTATACATTTACATGCAGCCAAGTCAATTGCTCAGTACGTTTTAAAGGAAGTAACTGTGTAAGTCAGTCAGCAAGTTAGCCAGTCAAACAGTCAGTCAGCCGATCAGTCAATTAGTCAATCAGCAAGTACCTGATCGAAGCAAGTCACCCATCGCCAAGCAAGTCAGTCAGTCCATCAGTAAGTTAATCAATCAGTTAGTCATGACAGTTATTATAATCAGTCAGTTGTTTAGCAAGACAGTTAGACAGTTAGTAAATCAGTCATCAGTCAAACATTCCGCCATTAAGACAGTCTTTGAGTCAGTTAGTCAGCCAGTGAGTCACTTAGCCAATAGGTAAGCCCGTCAGCAGGTCAGCAAGTCATTCATTCAGGCAGTAAAATAGTCAGTCACTCAGTCAACAAGTCGGCCAATAAGTCAGTTGGCTCCAGTCAACTACAAGTCAGTTAATGAGTCACTCATTAAACAGTTAGTCAGCCATTTTGTCAGTCAATGAGTCAGTAAGTCAGCAAGTAAGTAAAAACCTAAACAATAATTATGGCGGACTCAAGTGAGAAAGTTTCATTACGTGTCAATATGCAATGTTCTTCCCTGCGAGCTGAGGCTTTTCTGGTATTCAACAGGGGTTCTCAACCGACAGTTGGCCAACAAATTACCGACATGCTGCCAACAGTCGGCTGACAAAACGGCCAACAGTCAGCCAACTGTTGGCAGAAGATTTTCATAAAAGGCGGTAAACGACAGTCGGCCGAAAGTTGGCTGACTGTCGGCCAACAGTTGGCAAACTGTCGGCCGACTGTTGGCCAACAGTTTCTTGGGGGAGCTGTTCTTCACTTTTTCCTGTTTGTCAGTCAATTAGTCCTCAAGTTATCAGTCACTTTGCAATAATTATATTGGTCAGTCAGCTATACAAGGACTACTTAATCACACAGTCAATCAGTCAATAAATCAGTCCACTGAAATGGTATCATGTAAACTGAAGAACTACACAATCATATCAAAATTTAAACTTGGTATTGTATACCATTGTTCAAAGCAGAACTACTTTAGGATAATTGCCATTTGTCAGAAAAGCTCTTACTTCAAGATTTCGATTTTAACTGCCCACGTAATTATTTGAATTAATTTTTATTAATCTAGAAAGAAGAAATTCCCAAAGTGCTTACTGCTATCAGTCAATAATACAAAGCAATTCCTAAACTGAATTTGGAAATTAACAACTTTTAAGTCTTAAAAGTTGTTCGAAAGAACTTTACAGTTTGGCTTCAAACTGTAGAGCTATTTACGTGTAGCTGTCTTTCATGAAAGATTAAAACAAGCGTTCATTTAAATTCAATAAATTAATGCAGCGATTTTGTTACAAAAAGTTATGGTAAGTCTAAGGACATATCTCTTGTGAAAAATCATGAGTCGCAGTCTTGAACCAATGAGTACCAGGTAAAAACGAGTCTGCATGAAATTGAAAATGCTCAGGCCTTTATGTAACCAGAAAGTTAATCTGAAGAGAGACTCTAAAACTCTGCACTACAATAATTATACTAAAAATAAAATACAGTCCTTCTATAATTTTCATAGCACAACAAAGGTTAATAGAAATATGCATTGTTAAACAACAGTCATAGTAACTGCCACAGAAATTACATGAACAGGATACTTTTAGAAAAACACATGTTCAGCTCAGATCTTAAATCATTTTGTGTCTCTGGGGATTCTCAGGGACATAGGACACTGAAGTATAAACAAAATCACTGTAAATGCATTTGAAAATATGAGCATTATTTTTAACAAATTAACTCTTTTATATTCTTACCTTGAGTTTGAAAATTGTTTTTTTAATCTTAAGGCACTCAAGTAGTATGTTCTTTCACTATAATAATTATTACAAAGCAATGTATAGCACTTACAGTACTGAAGTATAAGCTCCAAATACTGGCTGTTGAAGTCTTAGGACATCTACTGGACACATCTGATCTGAAATGACAAATTGACTATTCATTAGCAATCAGTAATCTTGATTCTTTTCTTAGCATGAACATTAGCACATCAGACAGCCAGTCAAGTCAATAGGGAGCTTTTTAAAGCATACAAAGACAACAACAGTAAAAACTTCACAAAAAATGAATTTGTGTTCTTTCAAACTTTATTCTTATCAAACTAATGATAAACTGTTTTAGAAAGGGGGTAGCAAATGTAGAAGCATAATTATTTGCAAATGTGGAAGCATATTTTCACTAGCCCAGTCTAAAATTATTTCACTAGTCACTAGTCACTGGGTCAGTCAGTCAATCAACATTTCAATGGCAACTCCTAATCAAATGTCTCTAATTTTATGAAACCTAAAATTTATCTTAATAACAAGTCATATTCATTTTCCACATCTCCAGTATGTCAACCAGCCCATTGAGCCAATAAGTCAAGCAATGAGCCAGCCAATCAGTCAATCAGTTCTCTGACGGTCAATTAATCAATCTATCTGTCACACAGTCACTCAGTCTGTCAGCCAGCCATTCAATTGGTCAGTAAGTTTTTAAGCAAGTAAGTCTGTAATTCGGCAGCCAGCAAGTCAGCCAGTTAATCAGTCAGTCAGCCGACTCCTTTCAGTGCTCATCGTTAGCTTGAGCCTCTTACTTGCACTGCACCATCCCCCTGCCCTGCTCCCTTGGGTACCAAAAGAACCCAAGGCACCCAAAGGATAAAAAACATAAAAACAAAGCTGCCTCTCTTTGTTACAATGGAAAAACAATTGTTTTTGGGATTATATTTTGACTATTAAGCAATTAAAGGACAGGTTTCTTTGGAGGGGTTGGGACGGGGATCAAGACACCCCTTGGTAGATACCCATTTAAAAAGTTACAAGGGGTTTTTCTGCAAGGGGCACTGCTCATGGAGTTGTGTCCCACTAATAGCTAATAGCCCAATGAAGCAGCTCTTTGCTTTAGATTTTTTTATCTTGAACAGAGTCCCTACAATTAACCTTGGTTAGAGAATTTCACCTACCAGTATCTCTGACAAATTGACCCAGTTGAAAAAGTCACAAACCGTTTCAAACAACAGAAAAACCAGTAAAATTCCTGTTGTTGTTCTCTTCATCGACCGCTTTCCCAAAAATCCCAACATTATTCACCCCGGTCAGGGACCTGGCTAACAAGCACACGTATAAAACATTTGCTACATAACACTTTTAATTACATGTATAAGAATTTTATAAAGCCAATTTGCAAATAAAGCCTTTAAACCCATTGCATACGCAAGGATTTGCCCTTAAAATCAAAAGGAAAGGGAGAGATTATTTATAAGAGTTGCACATGAGCTCACAGGTTGGTAAGAGTCAGGATCTCACCAAATCTAAAACTTCTTAAAACGATACCTTCTACAGTTCTTACTATTTGATCCACCTATCATCGCTACTAACCTTGCAAATAGATGAAAAACGAGAGAAAAACCAACCATGCCTTCTGTATTGCCTTCGGCGCGCCATCTTTGATTTTGTGCTTTCTAGTCCCCAGGGTCCCAACTCGTCCACATTGCGCGGTCTCCTTACTCTTAGCTGAAAATTTCGGGCCCCGGTGAGTGCATGTCTTTGCTGCTAAAAAAAAAACGATAGCGTTTCTACTTTTCTGCGACTTTATCGCTCCGGTCTACAAAAAAAACAAAAACCAGAAATAAATGGGATAAAATTTAAGCGGGGCTATCTTGACGAAATAAACTGAAACACATGGACTTCGCCGATTGGAATGTAATATAAATGAAAACAAACGGTTGACATAGCTTTATTTAAAATTGTAAATTAGTGGCGTCAATGGCGATAAAAGACCTTTATTTTTTATTCTCACCATAATTTCCCGTAACAAAAAAGTAGGAACAGCTGTTTCGCCCTTTTTGGGGCTCGTCAGTATGGCGTAACAGCAGAGAAAAGATCTTTTATAGATCCGATATGCTGTTATTCTTGCGGCGGGTCTAATCCACAGGTCACAGGTCGCAGGTCACGGGTCGTAGGTCGCAGGTCACGGGTCGCAGGTCACAGGTAATATATAATGTAATATATATAAATTGATTATTGTTTTCCAGAAAAATCGATTTCATAATTATGATTTAAAAAGCGAGATAAGTGGACAAGTGGCCGCTTAATACCCGAAGGAAAATTATTTTCGAGGCATCTCCCCCCTCTCTCAGGTCATCTCATCTCAAGATCTTAATGAGCGGGCACATTCGTAAAAGGTGAAGGCCTAAGACTACTAAGAACTAACTCTTCAGAGGAGACTTTCGTAGAAACCATAAGATTATTCAAACTACGCCTTCGAGCGAGAGGGTACCCTCACAACCTTATAGACAAAACGCTTTCGGAAGTAAAATTCTCTGAAAGAAAGAAAGCTCTCAAGGATAATACAAGAGTGCAAAAACAAATATTGCCCTTTGTAACGCAATACAACCCATCTGTGCCTAACCTTAAACTCATTTTAATAGGGAAATGTTTAAAGAACCTCCAATTATTTCTTACAAGAGAGGCATTTCATTAAAAGATATACTGGTTCGAGCCAAACTGTAGTAAATCTCTTCAACACTACGTGTTGATAAGTAATTACATTCATGCTACACGCTTGCGGGATCTGTGAATGGCCTGTCACCATTTATTTACCATTTCTTCAAGAACACGTACAGTCGATTACCTGTATTTTAGAAGCGAACCTGTTAACTAAGCGGTCGCTTGCGAACATTCGCTAATTAGTTTCCCAAAATTATTGCGACCATTGCGGTTAAGTTATTCTTATTTTGTCTCCAGCCCCAGGGGAGGGGGTACTCCTTCACAATACCTATACTAACCTGAGATCAGGCGTTATTATTATTATTTTCTTTTTGCTTCTTTGCTTCTCTGGCTCGAGAGGGAAAAAAATAACGCCCTCCTCCCGAAAACAGATTACAGAGACAAAGGGAGAGGGCATGATCGCAGGTTATACTTATACGGACATGTTCCACCTACAGGCGTCGTGATTTTGGGACTCTTGATCTTGAACGGGGTATCCATTTTCGAGACGTTTCCGAGAACGGGGTTTAATATTTCGAACGTATAAAAGCTTATCAAATTATAAGCAGCCATTTGAAATTATGCACAGAGAATTTGCACAAAAAAATACCTTAACGAACAAAGCAAACCGTTGCACCCTGTGTTGCAAGCACTACGCTATCATAAAGTAGTTATCGTGGGGGTATCGTGTGATATAACGCGTTTGATAACACTAAATTTATAGAACGGGGTATTAGAAATTGACCTATTTCTAGAACGGGGTATCATTTTGAATGCCCTTTTTTTAAAACGGGGTCCAAATTAGGAAACCCAGGTACCCCCCGGGGGGTCTCTACCGAATGTGCCCGCTCATTAAGATCTTGAGATGAGATGACCTGAGAGAGGGGGGAGACGCCTCGAAAATAATTTTCCTTCGGGTATTAAGCGGCCACTTGTCCACTTATCTCGCTTTTTTAAATCATAATTATGAAATCGATTTTTCTGGAAAATCATAATCAATTTACATATATTACATTATATATTACCTGTGACCTGCGACCCGTTTTCTGCGATTTGTGACCCGTGACCTGCGACCTGCGATCTGTGACCTGCGACCTGCGACCTGTGACCTGTGACCTGTGACCTGTGACCTGCGGATTAGACCCGCCGTTATTCTTGCATGGTTCTGTCCATGAGGTTGGGTTTGGCCAATTTTTTTATTTTCTCTACGAGACATCAACTTGACACTTAGACTCTTGCCCCCCAGAAGGCACGTGGTATGGCGTGATTCTGTGGGTGTTGAGATTTCTGGGTCAGGGCTTAACACCAGAGTGCGCGGATATTTTGCATCAGAGTTTTCTCTGTTGTTACGCCATACTGACGAGTACCAAAAAGGGCGAAACAGCTTTCTATGGCTACAATCCCGCTCTGTTTTGAGTTCTTTCGGTGTCTTGTTGATGTCTTGCAGAGTTAAATTTCACGTAGTACGATCAGCATTGCAGTATTCTGCTTGCAGAATTTAATATGTCTGCATAATAAAGTGACATTTTTATCGTCTAAAAACCCTCCTTTTGTGAAAACAGCATCATCAAACGACAATGCCTAGTATTTTTTTTTTTTAACAGAAAAGTAGGTTCTAAAGGTTTTTTTTATATTTGACCAGAATCATTTGGAAAAATGCCCGTTGGAAAGTTTTTTATCATTTTACCCTCGGACGGACGGAGAGGGGGAGGCCACACCCCCTAAAGGCTTTTCTGGGTTTTCTCTTAGAGGACAAAGCTACAGTACCTGATTATTCTTGGTAAAATCCAAGATGGCGACCATTGTTGGTGACGTCACAGGTCCCCAGCAGCGCCACCACCCATATAATATACCTCATCTTGTTAAGACGATCAAAGGCTTTCCACTGAAGGTAAAATCGTTTCGACATACTGCAACGTACCGAAAACTCTGGAGGGGGGTCCATCCACCCCTCTTGTACTATGGTGGGGGTATGAATTTGCATGTACGTCCGAGGGTTAAAAAGACTCCTTTTGTGAGAACAACAACATCAAACGGCAAAACCAAGGTCTCTTTTACAGAAATTTAGGCTTCATAGATATTTGGAATTTTTAACCAAAATCATGGGTTAACCCCTTTGGAAAAATGCAAATTTTTCGACTATGTCAAAATGACTTTTTAATAATAATCCAGAAAACCTTTTTTATATACAACATAATCGAACAATATATCTAGGACTCAGAAGACACTTGGATTTTTTTACCAAAACCGTCGGTTATTCTATATGTTGGGTGTTTATTTTAATGTGACTGAGTGACAGTGATATAATTAGGAGCATCCTTATGCTTTCCCTCATGCACTTTTCTCCACTTAGGAACAAGCAGCCAGCATGATTGTGGGGTTAGATCAGGACTTTAAAGTTGGAATATTGAAAGAGTACGGTTGAAGGAAAACTGGTTGTGAGCAGAAAGGAAGTAACCTGCAAGGATGAGGCTGCCTACCATTTCTATTACTTTAGAAACAAGTTTTTTTTTAATAAACTACTGTTATCTTCAGGACCTGCGCTCCTTAATTTGTGTTGCAACTTTGCACTTCTCAAACATCTGATTTGATATAAACAGCTGTTTTCCATCTTAAGTAGCCGATTTTGATGTCTCTCCACCTCCTAAACACCTGATTTGATATAGACAGCTGTTTACCATCTAAAATAGCGGATTGTGAGGTCTCTGTACCTCCTACACACCTGATTTGAATTATAACAGCTGTACTGTTTCCCATCAAAATAGCCCATTTTGATGTCTCTTCACCTGTTCAAGGCTTTTTTTATCGATTATTTGACGAGCCAATTACAAAACAATATTAGGGGCACGTGACCAATATCGATTAGTGACGTCATCGCTATCGATTTACCAGAAGTGTCATGCAGGAAAAAACGTCACGCAATATACCTTTATGGAAAACATTTTTATTTTTACCCAAGCGCTCTCTAGCCTGTAGCAACGCAAAGAATAGATTAAGATCGGTTTCAATAGTTCTTAGGGTTTGATGTAATTATAAACAGCTGTTTACCATCAAAAAGAGCCGATTTGAAGGACTCTGAACCTCCTATTGTAAATAGCTGATTGTTAACCATCTAAAATAGCCGATTTGATGTCTCTGCACTTCCTAAACACCTGATTTGATATAAACAGCTGTTTACCATCTACAATAGCCGATTTTGAGATCTGTGTAACTCGCAAACACCTGATTTAATATAAACAGCTGTTTGCCATCAGTCCTTAAGCGCGTTTAAAGATGACGGTTATCGTCAATAAGGGTTATTAAATGTTTTAATACAACACACTTAACAAACACTAACATTTTACTTAATAGAAGCATTAACTGTTTCACCATGAAATGTGTACGCCTAAAGGGAAAAACAAAATGGCTGAGACGATATTCTCCTTTACCAAGAGAGAATAAGCTGTCACAATGACTTCCATATATCAAAGTCTTTCTTTACCTAGCTTGTGTATATACTTTGTTTCGTTCACGCAATTGTATCTCACAGTTAACACACACTGTGATTGTTCGATTTAGATTTAGCAGGCATTATTTTCACTGCAATGTACGCTAATTAATAGAAAACAAAAAAAACTTGTTTTGATCCACTGTTTCAAGCAGTTTTATAAGCTACGATGTCTCCTATTTCTTACCGCTGCGCTATAGTTTTATGTCGATAAATGTCAACTAACCTAAAAACCACACAAATACATCTGTGTTCTAACAGTTGTTTTTCCAGTAGTACATACTCTGAAACGTTCTTGCATGTTTTTTTTTTCATCTTAAATCCTCCCAGAAATCTCGGACATCTCAAAATCACGCTGGAAACTTTTATTCACTCGACCACCTCTCGAAGATCGGGCGGCTGCCGGACGACTGTTCTTACAAACAAACTTCTTCAATAAAAGTGCCACGATCACTAAAACAAGCAACCCTGCAGAAGCAGACACGCCTATGATAACATAATTTGGACCTTTCTGGGGCACCAATGCGGCTTCCTTTGGTATGGTCGACGAACCAGGTGTCGTGTCAGTGCCTGTATAGAGAAGAAGAACTATGATGTAAAAGCCTAGTCCTTATACTTAGGCTGCTATATGCTGATTTCCACCATAAAACAGCCGTAAAACAGCCGAAAAATGTAGTCGTAAGTCACAAAAAAATGTTAACAGTGAAAAAAATTGCTATCCAAAATAGTTGTCATGTAGAGAGTGTCAATATCACTTGTTACTACTTTTCGTGTCTTATCTCGTGTCTGATAGAGCTATATTTCATCCTTTTTGTTTATCCCGAAGAGTTTCTTAGAGGCCTTAACGATGGAAACTCTTGAAAGTTGTTGATTTTTCTTTTTCAGGTGTATATTTACCGTAACGGAGATGAATTAACCGTTGGCCGTAGAAAAGCCAAAAATGCCTTCACTCCATTGAAACCCTCTAAAACCCCTTTACTACCCCGAAAAATCTATATAACCCCAAAATTGTTTGCGCGCATTATTTATACAGCCTCAGAAACTGCCAACAAGTTAGGTCAATATCTCGGCTTTTTTCTCTTTGCTCATATTCTGCCCAAATTTTCTTCACAAAATGTTAGAAACCTGCAAGCATTAAAAGAGCAAGAAGGATTCTTTTTTTGTTCTTTCCACAGTCAGTAAAGATTTTTTTCTCGTAGGTGTTCGAAAGTCACAAATAGAGTTTCTATCACAGTTTAGCACCCAATGCTCTTTCAGCGTGTTTATGGTGGGCTGAAAATATTCTGAAATATTCTGCTGCAGCGACAGTTTGTAA
The DNA here is from genome assembly GCA_038088405.1 of Porites divaricata. Lineage (NCBI taxonomy): Eukaryota > Metazoa > Cnidaria > Anthozoa > Scleractinia > Poritidae > Porites > Porites divaricata. The sequence continues at coordinate 11,115,393 of JBBMOI010000015.1, read as the reverse complement.
AATATCAGTAAAGTGCTAAATATCATAATTACCAGTGTGCTTCATTGACGAGTCCTCAGAGGTACTGTAGGTATTGGCTACCTCAGATGAAATCGACGAGGGTCGTGATTTTTTAGTGGTCAGCGGTGTAAATGAGGCTGAATTGATAACCCTAACTGTCAACTGTATTTCCGTCATGCAGGATCTTTCACCCTTGTCAGCTGCACCAACTAAGAGGTAATATTCTTCCCTCGTTGGATTAGAAGTTACCATGATCACGCCAGTTGTCGAATCAATGTTGAAGGCAACATTATTTGATAGGCTGTACGATATGTCGCTGTTCACGCCATTGTCCAGATCTGTGGCCGAAACTTTAGTAAGAATACTTCCCGGTTTTATGTCAAAGACATCAAGCCGAAGGTTTCCTGATGGCTCGACAAATATCGGACAATTGTCGTTTTCGTCCAATACCGTTACCTGTACGACGGTCACGCTCGATTTCTGTGGGAAGCCATTGTCCGAGGCCAAAAGCGTCACATTGAATATATGAGGTTCCACAGTCTCAAAATCAAACGTTAACAGATTAAAAACTTTTCCACTTGCTCCGTCAACAGCAACAAGGTCCTCAACGCTTTTTTCGCCAAGAAGCGAATAAAATATCTCTCCATTTCTGCCGTCGTCCGTGTCATTAGCGTGAACGTGCAAAATCAGTGTTCCGGGGGGAGCGTTTTCCTTAATGGTCGCGTTATAAAGCTCTCGATTAAAGGTGGGTGGGTTGATGTTTGGTTTCGCCTTTTGATCGCAGTACTTGCCATCGAAGGCTGGATAACAGGCGCACTTGTTCACAAGAATACAGTCTCCTTTTCCAGAACAATTCTTAACTCCACTACAATCAGGGATGCTGCATGCTGGACCTGACCATGAAGAGTTGCAGTTGCACACATCATATCCAATGCACTGACCGTTACCTAGAAAAATGATTGCTTAGGTCAAGTATATATGTTGTGGTTCAATGTTATCCTTGGTTCAAATTTTATTTCCCTTTGTTTTGGGGTGTGGTAATGTATGATAATAAGTTTAATTAACGGTCCAGATAAGAACGATAGCAACAACGGCAACGAACATGTTGGAATGCAAAAAGGTGCTAACTTTTCTATTGTCTGTACGTACTTATGATTGGCTTAAACAGCAAAAGTTAACAAAACTTCATAAAGCGGTACATATATTCATCCTTACTTTCCAACCATCTTCCATATAACAAAATCTGGTCTCAGTTTGAATAACAAAGAAATCCTATGTGGGGAACATATAAAATTGTAAACTTTTCTTGGCTATTGTTTTCAACTCTTGTGATTGGTCAAAATCTTTTAACACGAAAAAAAAAAACCCTTTCAAAGTGGAGTGTAAATGCATTTTATTGTGTAAACGGCCTTCATGTAGGTTTATGCATTTTCTGTGTAACAATGAGAACATTCCTATGTGGGGAAAGCACCGTTGCCGCATAACAAAAGAAATTGCTATCCACCTTACCCGGATCATTACTTAAAACAAGGGGAAATAAAATTTAAACCAAGGATAAAATTGAACCACAACAGATACACACTGGGGTTACAAATGCGACTGCTCAGCTCTCCTCGATTTTAATTACGCGCTAGAAGTCTAAACGGGCGACTATTATTATTGTCGTTATAAGCTAAGATTAATTAGAATTCACGTCTTGCGGCAGCTAGCAGCACCAGCGGCAGCCGCGTGACAGAGTGGTCAAGGCGTGGCACTGAAAACTTGAAAGTCCGGGTTCAAACCCCGCTCTGGCCGCGAGTTGTCCGAGGTATTTTGTGGAAGTTCAGAGTTTAGCTCCTGGGCCGAGTTGTTCAAAGCTGGGTTAAGATAACCCAGGGTTAGTGCAAAATTTGAATTTACACTTGAAAGCTTAAAAAGCGTTTCAGTTTTAATTCTTTTTGTTTACAAGTTGATGATTGGAAGCTCTAAAAATAACAGAGAAAACTATCCTAGAAAATGCTTTGGAACATAAGAAAAAGAAACCAGGGTTAAGTTTATGCTCGGGTTAAGCGCTAATCGGCCTTCGAACAACTGGGCCCAGGGTTACAGTTGCGCATGGCAATAGCTAACTGGTGTGCCTACTGCCAAGATGTAAGTAATTATAATGCTTCGTAAATTCACGAAAAAGCTGACTGTGTCAAACAGTGCGCGAAGTGGATTACCTTGCTGAGACGATAATGAGTGAAGGCGTATCGGAACATGTTCGCCTTTCATAAATAGGAGCAATCAAGTATATAAAGCAAAAGAGGGAAACCATAATGCAAAGGTGGCACGACCATGGCTGAACAGGTAATTTAGGAAAAGGGTGCTCAGTTTAATCAGCAATATTATAATGACAACAACAATAAAGGTTAGTATAATGATAATGATAATGTAAATAATATGATTATAAGGTCACCTCATACAGGACTATCTTCTGCGTGTACAAATTAATGAAAGTGAATCTCACCGGGAAGTCAACATTCGCGGGTAACAGTGCAATGTTAATCTCTGCCTCTGACGTGACAGCTTTTTCATTAGGGACGTCAAAAAGCAATAGGTTTATTAGCAAAACAACAATATTATTGCCGTCCCTGCACGACTACGACGCGAAATGACCAAACTGTAAGGTTTTTTTTGAGCACGGGAAAGGCAAGGCGATAAATTCTACCATCTCCGTCGGAAACTCGGGAGCAGCCGCCTCTCTTTAGCTCCAACATAAATTCCTTTCTATTTAGTAACTGGGTGACTTGGGGTAATCGCGAGATAGTTTGAAGGATGCGGAGTCTATTTTTCTGCGATCTTTTAATGGACGTCCCCGTTGTAGGATCGTCGTAAGGTCCCTATTATTGCCCACTCGGAAACGTTTGGTTGCAAACAGTTTTGTCTTTTATTGTTGGATATCATGTGACCTCTATGTAAGCAGCGAAAGCTCGCCATATTAACAAAAGAATTAGTATAAACATCTTACGAAACATACCAGAGCAAAAATTTAGAGCCTCACAGGAGTAGTTACTGCAGTCAGTGCCATTGTATCCCAAGTCACATTTACAGAGCTCGGCCTCTATACACACACCGTGACCAGAACAATTGTTAAGTGATGTACAGGTAGGTTGACTGCAGTTATCTCCAGTGAATCCCAGATAACAACTGTGAAAGACAGTTCATAATAGTCAGATGTTACATACTTGTGACTCTTTAGTGGGTTCTTTCTTTTCTTTCGCATGCTAAGGAGGAACACGTCTTCATTGCCTGAACTTGAGGAACAGGACGGGAGAGGAAAGAAGACGGCAAAACCTTGTGTGACAAGCTTGTCAATCTGAATCATGGTTGAAAAAAATTTCCGCCAAACTTCACCTTTTTAACTGATCGTAAGTAATGAAAAGGGGAGATCGCAACAAAACACGCGAGTAAGAGGCTTGTCACGTTTGTCACGCGTTTTGCCGTCCTCTTCTTTCTGCCATCCCGTTACGTTGCGCAAGCTCACTGATAATTCTTCAGTTGCATGTGTAAATGGTAAAGTTTATCCAATTCACAGACCGGCAGTCAAAAAGAAAAAGGAAACGTGAAAATCTTCTTGTGGATTTATACATACCCGGCCCGATAAAACATCGTGATCAAAGAGTGAAACTCTGCTCATTATCAAACTTAATAACCTTGGGTGTCGATCCAGCCAAATTCAACAATGGAACGTTAAGACGACAATTTCACTTTAATTTTTTTATCAAATGTCCATGCAATTTTTATTAGTTCCCAAATGGATAGTTACAAGTTTGCTCCAGAAAAAAATAAACAAAACAAAACAACAGCAAAATATAAATTAATTAATTAACAACAACAACAACAACAACAACAAAATTACATGACTTCCGTACCTACATGATGTGTTTCCAAACGTCAAGGAAAGGCAAGTACCGTGTCCGCTACAGTTTGCAAATATACCACAGTCAGCCACTTCACTGCAGTTTGCCCCAGCAAATCCTGGGTAACATCGGCATTGGTTGCTGGAAACACACTCTCCTTTCCCGGAGCACTGATCCACAGCTGAACAATCAGGAAGAGCACAGCTTGCCCCGGTCCAGCCAAGATCACAGGCACAAGTGTCTAGTGCTACGCAGCGACCACGCTCTTTGAGAAACAACTATAACATTACTCAAGGGGAACAATTAAAAACATAATAATAAAAACAAAAAAAACAAAAACAAAAAAAAGAAGAAGGGTGGATTCATTTGCAGCCTAAGAGTGTATAGCCGTTGCAATTTTCATTGTTCTTGAGCTTTAAAACAATACACCGTGAATTCCAAAGGGCAAATGCGACGGGCCATACGCATATACTGCAAATGAATTTATCCTTCCCTCCACCCTCCAAAAAAAAACATGAATTTATATTCAATTAAAGACCTGGGCCCGGTTCCTGAAAGGCCAACTAGCGCTAATCCAGGATTAAAAATCTTGTTCCGTTTTTGAATTTACCTTCCTTTGTGCAGCTTTAGAACAACATTTTGTGTCATCATTACCATATCTCGGAGTAAAGGCCCAGCAGTACAGCTGTATTTGGTATGTTTGCATTGCGTTGCTTGCTTAAACTTTGGCTTCATTAATCCTGGGTTAAACTTAACCATCTTTCGAGGAACCGGGCCCAGGGTAACAGGTGCACTTTGGCAGATCAATCCGTTTTCGATCCAGTCTGACTGCTTTAAAACGAAAGAAAATTACAAATTCAAGCAAAGCAAATTACTGCAAAGAAAAGGTTGTCATTTACACCGGTCAAAATTTAATATCTTGCCAGAGCGTTTGCAATTTGTTAAAAAGATGTACAAAAAAATTAAAACTGCTGATTCTTTGCTGGGGGCTATCGGTTAATTTAGTTTTGCTTGGACGCTAGGCGTTTTAAACGAGAAGAAGCTCATTTACTCTGAGAACCATTGACAAACGTAGTTTCATCAACCATCTTTTTTATATATCCTTGCTAGCGTTCAACTGTCCTTCGAAACCTTCTAACAGGTTATTGGGTGTTAAATTAATGTTCTTCAATCTTAAAACGAGTCATATAAGACGCCTCAATAATAATAATTTTAAACAAATAATATCCTATCTAAAAAAAATTAAATCCAGAATACAAACTTTACCTGAACAATAATCGAACTGTTCACATGAGTATTCAGTGCAATTTCTTCCTGTCCAACCTTTATAACAATGACAAGCACTAAAATCGATACAGAGCCCGTTCCCTGAACAATTTGACACATTGTGACAGGTAGGCACGATGCTGCAATCAACACCTTAGGGCATAAAACATCGGTATCAGTTAATTTCCCGTAATATACTAAATATTTGAGGCTCTATCAACTTAAACACATTAAACCAAGAGTGTCCTGTCACGTCTCCATAGCAACCTCAGTTACTTTGCAATAGTAGACCAAAACACTTCAATAATTTTCCAACATGCCAACAATGTCAAGTGGACTTCTCTCGTCTCTTTCAAAATCAACTTAAGAAAGCCTATCCTGTGAGCGATTCTTAACTTTTTCCTTTTTCATATAACCCATCAAGTCAAACGTTAATATTGTTGCTGATGATAATCAAAGTGGCTGAGTGATTTCTAGCCTCCCACGCAGACGTTCTTAGGAGTTCATCACGCGTTGCTGCCGCGTGACGACTGTCCTAAGAACGTCTCCGCGGGACGGGAGGCGAGGAGACTTGGGAATTTATAAATATTAAAGACGTCTTTAATCCTTTTAATAATAAGTCCTTTGCAGCTCGGCGCCACGTGACCAATCTATGCCAAAATTATAGGATCCAACCTTAAGAATACTAAAAATTCAAAGAGCGTCGTCTTCAATTTTGGGGGGGGGGGGGGGGGGGGGGTTTGAATTCTTTACACTGCGATTTTTCAATTGCATAATTTTTCAACTCAGCCTCATTTAGTAATTGCTAAATATAAGTATGATTTATGGATAGGATCATGACTACCATTAAGATTACAAAAGCTTTTGGAATTGCTGTCGTAATACTATGACTGTCATATAGACGTATTACTGTACTTGCCGACGTATCCAGGATTGCACTGACAAATATTCGTCTTCTTGCAAGCGCCGTGTACAGGACTTGTGCAGTTGTTAACGTTCTGACAAGTAGCTAAAAAATCACAAGAATATCATCCTAACCCCTTCTAGAAAAACTATTTTCAGTTAAATAAATATATTATTATCAGTACCTATTTTTATACACCTGTTAATATTTCTTTATCTGTTTGATGAATTATTTACTAAATCGACGCTGTTATTCTAAAAGAGTCTTAACCGACGTTTCGGCAATGCTGCCTTCTTCAGGGTACAAGATCAAATACCGTTAAAAAGTTCGAACTTTTTAACGTATTTTAGTTTGTACCCTGAAGAAGGCAGCATTGCCGAAACGTCGGTTAAGACGCTTTTAAAATATAAGCGTCGATTTTACAATTTTCAAATTAACATTAAGTAACTACGCTGCGCAGGGTTTTCAATCTTTATTTCACAAATTATTTACTAAGTTGATAGGGGAGCTCTCGCGCGCTCAGCGGAGCACCATGGGCAGGAAAATTTGGTTATCTCTGCATGCCAGAATTTTTGTTCTGACAAAATCGTTCGTTCGTACCTTCACCCATTTACGTTAACCAATGCGAAACGTCTTACTTACACAGGCATTAAAAATTGTGTTAGTCTCGATATTAGACATCCATGTTATGATCAATTGAGAGCTGTCAAAATAAGGCATTCGTTGACCAGCGTCACATGACTGTATCGCGGACTCCGGCTTACAACTTAATTTTATAAATCGTAGGACAATGAAAAAATTTATAGATAGTAGTGTCCTCGATGGGGCTAAGGGACGAAATTTTAGGCAATTTAATTCAGGAGTAACCATATAACTGGTCGTCGAGTTTAAATGCGGAAATAAACCGTTATGTAGAAGACCACTAGAGACATTAACGAATGTCAAAAGGGATGGTCATGGGAGAGAAAGGTCGGCTTGCACAATAAAATCTAGTCACACCTAATTCTAAATGGCGACAAATTTAGTTAAAATTTTTTAACGTGATCATTGGCCCTCACTGCCTCGTATCAAGGTAAATTGAAGTTGTTTTCATTCCGCCGATGCAATCAAGGCAGATTGGGGTAATTATCATAATTATAAAAGAATAGTAATATTTGGAAAAACCAGTATTGTGCGTCAGGCAAGTTGTAAAAACGTTGGACGTCCGACTTTATCAACTAATCGTCAATTTCTATGCTCGAAAATCATTCTTTTGTGATGTGGCCGTGATTTCGCATAAAAGGCTCTTGCCTAGCCATTTTTGAGATGAAATAAGTTAAAAATATCTATAAGATGTGTAATGCAATAGTTCGCTTTGCACCGTATGGCTAAAATGGTACCCATTGTTTGCCTGAATTAACTTTTGATTATACCTCGCAAATAATGCATGGTTGTAATTTGAGACAGGGAGAAGGTTTTCCAGGTACAGGACTTACAGCATATATGAATGCTCTAACCTTTCAAGTCACAGCTGTGTCCTTCCCAGCCCAACTCACATACACAAAATCCTTTTACGCAGTTTCCATGGATGGTTGAACAATTTTGACAAGAACCTACAGACGTTGAAAACAGAATACTTTAAGGCGGGTCATAATCTGGGTCATAACATGCTTAATAACATGGTCATAATCTGGGACATAATATGCTTAATCCTCGAGCGAAAGTACACGTAAAACCCACTATGGTGCGGGGAGGGAGGGGAGGGAAAGGCGTGGTTGACTGGTTGAAACACCCGTAGCGTTTTCGTTACGATATTTTGACACGTTTCTACCCGTAGTTAGTCTCCTTCGCAGCCGTTATTAGGGTCGTCACACAACGCTCCTGGAGGAGCGCTGCGTGACGACCCTAATAACGGCGGCGAAGGAGACTAACCCTTAGTAGATAGCTTCTTATGTTGTACAAGATGACGTTAGTAGTATGGGACATTTATACAAATGGAGGTGCTAGGCCCAGTGACGTCATCCAACATGGCGGACAATTTTCAAAGTTTTTCTTTCTTTCTCACTTTCTTTAATTTTCCCTGAAAATTTAGAGTTTTACCCACAGAAAATACACTTTCCAACACCTTAGCATGTCAAAGACGTTCTAATACATCATCATGATTCTTTACAACTACTTGGCCATGCAACACCTCACTTAATATCTCCTACAGGTATATTTATACTCCGATTTTCAGCAAGATTACCATAAAGGTGTCTTTAAGACAAACAAGCAGCTACTAAAATGGACAAGCGTCCACATAAAATCTTCTTGGTAAATTATCCCCCACCCGTTGTACTTCCGAGGGTTAAAGTGCTAAGTGCTTTATACTGTCTGAAGAATTAAGAACTTGTCTGTAATAAGAGCATCCCTTTCCTTTTCCTGGGAAAGGGAAAGGACTTCCACAGGCAAGCTAAGGCGAAACTCGTGAGCAGCGAAAGCACGATGCGCGAGAATGGAAAAGGACAAAGAAAGATGTTTCTTTTCTTCCCTCTCCCCATTCCGTCGACATTTTTTCCCCCAGGTTTCCATCAACTTTAAATAATAAAAAAATAGGACTGTTTATTAAGCGCGCAGAATTCGGAGCTGTTTCCGTGGTGTTTCTAGGGCTGATTTGAACCCACCGGCTATGATGAATGGCAGAGTGGGCTAAGAAATAGATATGTAATATCGTTCCAGTTGTGTTCAAACTGTGTATGGCCGGTAATTATCACCTCGTGGCTCCACTGTTTTGAGGGGAAAACGACGCCTTCTTACAAAGTGCGAGTCGTCTTTTGCTTAAACGTTTAACGTTTAGAGGGTGCACTTTATTAATACGTCTTAAAATACCTTTGTTACAACTTTCTCCAGCCCATCCCTTGATGCAGCGACATGTTCCATTCACACATCGACCTTTTCCTGAGCATTTGTCTGGACAACCTGTAAATTAGGAGATTTGTTATTTTAATGATTTTCTTCTGTTTAGACATATTTTCCGATTTTGATTTGACAACTGTCGAGTTTGTAAATCACACAGATAGTTCTTTGTCAAGCTTACCTTGTTTGAAATTCTCCTGGTCCGTGAATGTTGTGTCATTAGTTATTGCCACATCGTAAATGCAGCTTTGTAAATTGCTATCAGAGATGCCGATAGACTTGCACAAACTTGTTGCCAACTATTTAAGAAAAATATACACTTCTCAGTACTTTTAAGGCCATCTCATGGGGGGTAGGGAGGAGAGGGGAACTCAAATCGATAGTATCGATTCTTCATGATTCTAACGATATATAACGGAATTCCGCCAATGTTATTTTTTGGCATTAGTTAGAGAGCACAGCTGAGGAACAATTGGTCAACAAACATGAAAACGAGAAATGTGGAAACTATTACACACACAACTTTCTCTCCAAAACCCTTTATTTCGTACATAATAACAAAAACGGTTCCATAGCTGCCGTAAGGCGACTTCTTTTAACGATCAGCGCTAAAAATAGACGCACAATTTTATTCGATTCCGATTTGAGTCCTCGAGGGTTACAGCAATAAGCAAGATGGTAGACTATTGACCCCAATGACTCGATTGACATTAGGTCCGATGTACCGTAATTATCGTATTGATATGTTATGTTGTGGTTTAAAATTACTTTGGCGCAAGATTTCTGAACGCAAAAGAGAATGATACTCCTGATAGGAAACTACTACTTAGTGCTCTTTAAGAAACAACGTTGAAATAAAAGCTGAACTGAATGTGCTAGAAGACGATTTAAGTGACAAACAACAATTGCAAATAAGGGCTAGGCGCTCGCAGGATTCCTAGGGCAGTTGATTAACAGCTGAATTGTTCTTTAGGGCGTTAAATACAATAAGTTCCCTTTTATTACATTCAATTCTCGCAGGCAAGTATCACGAGAAATACAACCTTACATAAAAATGTTCTTGCCTGAATTTCACACATCCCTTAAATTCGAGTCGAAGCCATGTCTGAAGTCAGGCTAAAAGATTTCCCTAGATAGATTTTCACCGTTCTCCGTCATCAATCGATAAAAATCAATTGATTGCTAACGAATTTTTATCGATTTTTATTTATTGACTTAAAAAACAACAACAACAACAACAACGCCAGGATTAACTGCACCCGGAACTGTAAGGAAGTTAGTTTTAAAATGGCGACAGATCTCAATCGCAAAAAAACTGGGCACCTACAAACCTGTCCAATATCATCCATCAGAAAAAAGATTTTAAACCTGGTTTTAAAGAAACGATGCAGGCATTTTAACGATTTTTAAAAAGAAAATGATAATTGTTTGATCCTTTTTCTCTCAATTGCAACTCAATTGTCAAAATATTAACTGTTTGCATGAATTTAGTCAGTTTTATTTCTTGATGAAAGATGTATCTTCCGATAAAAATAGATGAATATATCAAGATGAATCGATGAACGAAACGTTATGTCATCAGTTTACCGATTGATCGATACAATCGATATTAATCAAATCACATTCATCGATTTTTATCAATTTATCAGAGCCAATACAGACCAATTACCCGATTGATAAATCGATACCGATTTTTATCGATTGACTACTCCAGGTGGATAGTGCGCTGGCCCGAAAACCGCATCAGACAGCGCTTCTGTTCACACATAAGAACGCTGATTTTGGCCCGATTCGATTTCTGTCTAACAGTGCGAAGCTGCGCCGCGCCGAAGTTAAATAAGGATCACCACATATCGGAAAGGTTTCTGTTCCACTCTTTGGTGCTTTGTGAACAAGTGTGCATACTATACCAGATAACTTTTAAACCCTAATATCAAAATTGAGATTCTCGTTTATTGTCCCTATACTTTTTCAATAGAAGTAGTGGGGAGAATTTGTTGAAATATCAATTACACTCATCTTCCCTGATCATGTACTCAATTCTAATGACCCTTCTGCTTTCTAAAGCATTGATATTATTATGAGCTTCGAGAGATTTCATGCTGATCACTCTTACGGCTTAAAAGGTTTAATTAAGGTGTATATTTATTATATAGCCTAATCTATGTTGACTAACAAAACGATTCAACTAGGTTAACTACACTGTAAATCAGAAAGATCTGTTTTAGCCCCCAAAATGGGGCCGTTTCGGTGAATAAGATACAGTCCTATTTTTGAATCTAATTTAGCTTCCTTAATCAGGGCCAATGCAGACCAATTACCCAGGGCTGATCTGGACCCAACAAAGGGTTGAAATGGGTCCCAGCGTGGGCTGGAATAGCCTTTTGATGGGGCTATTTTGGCTTAAATTGTGCTCAAATGGCTCCAGGAGAGGCTGAATCAGACTTTGGCCTACAGGGCTGAATTGGCAAATTGAGGCTGAAACAGCGAGATCTTTCTAGTTTCTAGTTTCAGTGTAGGCTCATCGCGTTACGACCCCGAAAATTTTCCACTGTCACCTTTCTATTTAATAGAATGTCATCTTTCTCCTTAAAAGGTTGCCAATTTTCAATTTGATTTCTCTTAAATATGACCAAGGTCATATGAATCTTTTGGCACCTATGAATCTTTAATTGGCCCATGTAAGCCGAACCCTCTCCGCCAGCCTTTCTGAGGAAATAAGGCAAGATTTGAGAAAGAAAGGGCGTCAGCGGCTTAGGCTAAAACAAACAAACAAAAAAACAAAACGAAACAAAAACAACGCCACAAAAAAAATATATGCAACAACAACAACGACAACACCAAAACAGCACGTCTAAAATCTCCCTCCCCATATTAGATGTAGAGGTAGGCCTGCTTAGTCTGGGAGAAAAAGGATACATGTAGACATATGAAAATAAGCAAATATTAAAGTAACAAATTAATAAATAAAAGTAAGCAGAATGTGGGGAAAAGTAAAAAAAAAGAGAAAGGTGGCTCAAAAACGTCATCACGTTTGCATAGATTGAAGGACGTAGCCTTTGAAATGCTTGAAACAACAGATAATAGTAGCTTAATAAATAACGTTTATTTGTGTTTCATCTCGATTGTTACCTCCAAGACAGACTGCGAAATTCCTTGTAATGAGTAAGTGGGACTGAATGATGGGTCAGTATAGGAAAGGTCCATGGTGTCTTCGTGATAAAAGTTTGATGAATTCCATGACCAAGAATACCGAGTCCCAGATCCATTATGACAATCCGTGATTCTCCCTAGTCAACAAATGACAGAGCCAATTGATACGGAGAATAAACTACATGATAATTTTTTAAATAAATAACTGTACTCTCGTCACATGATAAGTACAAGACTAGTTCTGGAGTCTAAGAGAAACGCTTAGGCAGCAGATACAATTGGTTTTATTAAGGCAGTTCAAATAATGAGCTCATAAAACAAAAAAATTACCATATTGTCTGCTGTATCGTATGATCGAAGGAGGACTATAATAAACACTTAATGGCTGGTCCCGAGGGAAACAGTTAAATTTTGTTTCCCGAGAATCTCACGTGGGACCAGTCTTTAAGTGATTTGCTATATAGCTGTACATTTAAAGGCTGGAAATTCTATAAAAACCTCGCTGTGACGGGGGTCGTTAGTCAACGTGCACTGTTACCCTCTGACGTCATAGATTTATGTTTCCCTCTCAGAGATTTTGACAGGAAACAGTTTCATTGCTAGATTTCATGTGACCTCGAAGTAACCAATGAGAGCGCTCGCCGTTAGGGAGAAACTTATATTTCCAGCTATAAAAAGCGCAAATGTTTCCCTGATGTCAAACGACGTATAGGTGCTAACTTTTGCCAAGGACTGTGTTTATTTATTTTATTAGCCAATTGTGTCATGAAACAAGAGCACGACCACTGATAAATAAACTGGTTGCCACAAAAACTATATAGCGATAAGGATCAGACTGGAATTCACGTACATTTTATTCCAGGGATATTTTCCAGATTTTATTATTATTTTGAATTATTAATCTATTGGCAGCTCGTTTTTGCGTCAAAATGTTTCTGATCCACGTTAACCAGTTAGGCGAATCTACAGAGCCATGTTTTTCCAGGAGACTGCAGACCTCATTTCTAATAGACGATATTCGTATTCCCCGACGGCCCTGGGACGAGAGACTTCACAGCATGATTGCGAGGCTAAATCGGGGAACTTTTTGGCAAAACACAAACAAACGTTGGTTAGTCGCGGCTGAATCGCTGCAAAACGATAGAAATCAGCAAAAAACTGCAAGATTTAAAAGCTGAAACATTACGGGTAAGCTAAAGGGATATCTGTTTCAAAAAAACAAAACTGTGGGAAGAGCTGGTGGTATTAACAGCAAAATTTAAAAGCCACGAAGCCAAAAGAAGAAACAAGAAGTAATCAAGAAAATGGTATATTGTGTCAAAATGTCAATACTCGAATCCTTTTTATAAAATTTTCTTCTTGTTATTATTCTTTTTCTCTTGTGTGAATCTGTAGTGTGGAGTTTAAACTGCTTAGTATTGTCGTCTGTACCAAACGCTGTGGTCAACTGCGTGCACGTTTTTGCTACTCTCGCACAGTTTTTATCGAAGATAATGTAACTTAAATTTAAAAATAAACTTAACCTAGTCATCTTTGTTCAAACCGGTTTAACTTCCTTAAAATGCACATGGACTGTGCGCAGAACGCTAAGCCCCGTCCTGATGAGTAATTATCCACTGAATGAGTGGTTTGGTTTACTTCAAATACACATTCAAGATTTTGCATCCGCTCTGTTAGAAAATTTCAACTGTATAGTAGGTGTGACTTTATCGCAGGCTTTCGATAATTACGTCCATTTCAATAAAAGATATTCTTTAAAAAGTTAAAGGACACTGAAAATTACAATTAAAATGGCTTCGGGGATTTTGAGAACATATCTGTTTATATTAAATTATAAACTCGCTCACCAAGCACTCTTCTCGTCAATATAATTATGGTTAGGACCGCTGTTTTCCTTAGTAATAATGAGCAGATCTTCCTTTTGTTGTTTGATATAATGATCTCTCAAGTATGTAAGCCCTTCGGAACTTTACAATGTTAAAAAGTTTCGTTAAATTCCGCAAACTCAGCGGCAGTTTTCTCATATTTGTTTGCCCTCTTGGCGAGAAGTTCTCCGCATGAGCCTCGCATTCATGATCAAGGCATATTCGTCCCAGGACTGTCGGGGAATACGAATACTGTCTATTACTTCATAGTTTAAAACTACAGAATCATTCATGTGGCACAAAATTGTCGATTTAAACTTATCATTCGTACATGACTCTGCAAACTGCACTGCTCCCTCATAAGCTTCGCCATCCGGTCCCATGAAGTCATTTGTAGCGTTGTTGTCCATGAAGCCACACAGCCCCTCGGTATGTCCTTTGTAGGCAACAGTTGGAGCGTATAGAACATTCAAATATTGCCTTCCCATAGCGCGGCTGTGTTTAACATCAATGGTAACCGCGACACCTAAAAAATAATTGAGGTGTACAATAAAAAGTCAGCGGCAACTTTTGGGTTTAATTGAAGGCCTAGCTCTTACAATACTCGTCAAAATCTTGAAACACTTGTGTGCGTTTCTACTTCCGCAATGTTGATTTGGGTATTATAGTCGTCTCAGTGCTTCAGAATACGTGTGGCTCAACATTAACATTGGGGAAGGGGAGGGGCACATTTAAGTGAGAACAAAAGCACGACGAGTGAATGTAAGAAATTTTCGAGAAAATTCAACACAAACAGTGTCTGTTTCAACGATTTGTGACGATGACGGTGACGGCAAAGAAGAACGTCAAAAAAGGCAATGGATTTACTAAGCAAAACAACAACTTTGCATGGGTATCACGCTTTTTGTTACATTTCTTTGCTGTCACTGAGCACATAGGCTCGATTACCAGCCTCTGTTCGGGAAATGAGCCCGCGCTCCGAGAGAGCGGCGGAAATCGAGCCTACTGTTCACACACACTTCCTTTTTCTACGTTTTATGGAGGACGTCAACACGAAACGAAGATTTTCGTTGTCTTTTTTTGCCATTATTTGACAATTGAAAGAGGTGGAATTATAGCGATGAAGCTTGAAACAGCACGATTTCACTTTTTAGATGACTTTTTCGCACCCGACCGTCGCTGTGGTGGTTGCATGCTTATAAGCTCCCTATTGCTTGGTTAAATCACGGACCTCCTAGGGACGGAATTTCTTACGGGTATAAATGGGATCAAATTAACAGGCGGGTGGATCCACAACAAACTTTGACTCTGTTATGATGTCATTTTATCACCAATGAGAGGGCAGACAAAAAAAAACACCAAAAAAACTGGCGTCAGTTTTTTTATAGTAACAAAAGTTCGAAAAAGTCAAATATTGCCGGTAAAAATGAACAAAACACAACAAAATTTTATGCCTTTTTTAAACTAGCGCAATGCTATCGTCAATAACTAGCGTGGCAGGTTTGAAGAGTTGCTAAACCATCACTACAAACATAAATCGTGTACGGCCGGTTGTTTACTTCAGTTCTTATCTTGTTTGTGGTACTGAGCGCCATTCAGCTATATGAGCTGTGTACGCAATCAAACCGAAAGGTGGCACGGGTTTCTGTTTTAGACATGTGGTCTTCAGAGTCAACTTACCAGGTACTTACAAAGTTTCATAAAGTTTGTACAAAGTTTGATTTGCTTTCGGAAGAAAGGATCAGAAAAATACTCAGTACTTGTCAAACGAGAACTACAGTAATTAATGTGTTTATTTTCAGTTAACTAGACTTTCAGAATTGTTTTCTTTCTTTTTAACTTCAAAACTATGTATGAATATTACAAGCTTATTTGAAGGGCAGTTTGAAACTGTACAATTTCTCCAAGGTCGTCTCCTCTTTTGGAAACTTAGTATCCTGTGCTTGAGCTTTTTGAAGAGAATCTAAAAACGGTGCAAGTCTTGCATCAGAGCATGGCTATTTTTCTTAGTAAGAAAGTGAATCTTCTACGAAACTAAACTAAGCAAAAACATCGAAGTTCGACATTCGTTCGGCAAGTGACCGCGTCCTGCATAAATTAAAATTTTATATGTCTGTCCTTAGTCTGTCCTCTTATTAATAATAAAAATGAGCCAATCAGCGCGCGCGATATAATTCAGTTATCAGTTCTGAAGGAGCTGCTCGTAAGGTCTCTCCTGATTGGTCGCAGAAAATAATAACATGTCATTCTTTCAATTGTTTCAGTATTGTTTGGGGTCAGGGTTAGGCACCATTGGTGACTTCTCTTCCGATCAGCTAAACATGACCCTCAGTTATTGTAAAATTACCATATTGATTTGATGATGTACACATGTACAGGGTAGCTAGTTGCATTAAACATCCAGTCAACAAAAACATATCGTTCCGATACACATAGTAAGTAACTGCATTTTGAAACAAACGGTTTAGAAATCTTTTGTTTCAAACAGTGAGGTTAAACAGTATGTTCCACGGCTTAAGATTTTAACGATTACAACATGACATCCTCGATTCATGATTAATACTCATCAATGCATTTTTAAATGTAAGTCTGAAAATTAGGAAATGATTCCCGAGAATACTTGCCTGATTCGTACTCCAGCGAGATGAGGACAACGCTGTTCTCTTCTTCTTCAAATGTGAAACGTACTTGACAATCAAGCAAAACCGAGCCGTTGTTTATCGCAATAGGTTGTGATGAGTTATCGGTGACATTTATCAGGATTCCATCCACTCTGTTTAACAACAAGAAATCACCATACAGTTTTCATGTACATTAGAAGTTTGCAAAGTGTTTAGTTCTGAAAAACATATTTCAACGGACATTGAATCTTTTAGAATGTTGCTGTAAAACAAACAAACAAAAAACAAGACAAAACAAAACAAAACAAAACACTCTATCCGTACAGCTACTTATAGCGAAATTCGTTGTATCGCGCTGTGCGTTTTGAAAACTTCGAAGGAATTTTGGCTTTTTCTGTTCCAACAATCATCTTAGCGAACCTCTTAGGGAACACATATTTACTTGCACGAAAACAAAAGGTCATGGTTTGTGATTCGTGATTGGTGGATTTGATCCGTTTCGTTTGTTTCGTGTTTTAAGGTTCGTTGCTTTGTGATCGTCCTGTTCCGGGCATTAACCGACTAGTCAAGATTGCTTCGCAGTTTTTTCTGCTCTTTCTTATTCTTTTCACTAGCAAGAATAAAGCAACGTCTCCCTCCTTCCTTCGACAAAAATCCACTGACCATCGCGATTTCCTTCGCTACTTTTTGAACAGTCTAGAGTCATTCTCAGCTAAGGTGGGAGAACACGTTACGTAGTGATTTGCATTAACCCCGCCTTCAGCAAAATGTTTGACGGAACAAAAAAACCCAAAATCTCTTCGAAGTTTGCAATACGCGATACAACGAATTTCACTGTAACAGTCTTTTCGTTTGTGTTATGTTAGTAACATACCTAACGACGGGAGAATCACGAGGTCTGTCTGTTTTGATCGTCATGACTGTAAATAGGCTTTGGCCAGCTTTCAGTGCAACTCCTCCAATCAGCGAGGCTCGCTCGTAGTAGAAGAAGCGATACTGGAGTCCAAAGTCATTACGTAGGCTTTTACAGCCCCAGAATTCCCCAATACCAAAAAAGTCGAAATTTACACCTAAAGACGATGAAATGCAATTAATATTTAAGAAGGTGTCACCATAACTCGAGAGAGCGCTGTAATAACAAGGGATGTCCTTACCATCTAAAGTTTCAAAGTGTGGGTCGCCACCCCCTCCTGAAGATAGTATTTGGCAGTATTGACCCTCCCATCCTCCAAAACACTCACATACTGCGCTGCAGTTTGGAGCAATGACAGGTTTTCCATTACCAGAGCAATCTAAAAATAATAAACGTTACTTAAGTTGATGTGAAGTATATGAAAATAATTCATATTTGAACTGCGGTTGTAGATGAAAGTAAAGAAAGATCATCGCAGTAAATTTTCCAATTTAAGCAATTGGAAAGTAGAAGCCTGAAAAAAATCAGGGCCACGGTTTGACATAAGAACAACAGAAATGAGAAGAAGAAGAAGAAGAAGAAGAAGAAGAAGAAGAAGAAGAAGAAGAAGAAGAAGAAGAAGAAGAAGAAGAAGAAGAAGAAGAAGAAGAAGAAGAAGAAGAAGCACATACACAAACCAGCAGCATCGACCATGCATTGCATTCCCAGGCAAACGAACTACCTCTGGGAAGATCACACGAACCATGCCCAATCTTTCCCTGTCACGGAGAATCAAAACTCTATAAAAGCACAATTGCAAGCGGTAGAGTATGTGGATATTTATCATGCAACTAATTGCATTGCTTACTATGTGCTGTATCTTTTTTTAAGTATTTCTGTTAAAAATGTTTTGTTGTTTCTTGATTACTTTTTGCTTTTAACCCTTTGACGACCGCTTATTGGTCGTTTCCGTTCCATGTGGAACCATGCACATTTTCCTTTCGAATTCATTTAACTTTCGCTTTAACTGTTAGGGAGAAAGATCGCAATAGTCCATGTGTATTTGCGGAGAATAAAATTTCAGCTTAATTCCATCCAATTAACAGGAAAATGTGCCCCTTGAGTTCCAAATCTCATTTTAGCAATTTTTATGCTAACTGGATGAAGCCACCCCAAAAAGGAGGATTTAATTCAAAATGCGTTGTTTTTTTTTTCGCTACTAACTTCAATCCTGGACAAAAGTCCTTGGGACAGTGATGCAGTATTCATAATTTTCTGTAATTTCTGGTTGCCCTAATAAAACATACAGTGCATCCGTTTCGAAATGTTGTTGCAGTTCTCTCTTCCCTCACCCTATATAATGTTGAAACTGGGAAGAAATTCTGGATAGACACGTCCAACGTTGTTTGTAGGGTGGGGGAGGGGTTGGTCATGTGTGAATTGAAAAAATTTCCACAATAGGACAATTGCACGATGACGATATTTGACTACAACTACCAGAATTCATTTCGTTTTTGCTTTGTTATTTAAATTTGCCAATTCCGCTGAGGATAAAAGAGCAATAACCTTAATTTGCAAAAGAAAACAACACACCCAAGGATTCAGAAGTGTTTCAAGACTTTTGTCCATGATTGTAGCTGGCGGTTGCCAAAGGATTAATTCTGATTGATATCTCGGTTTATCTGCCCGTATGATGATCAACCAGAGCAGTTTCTTTGACTTTGCTCTTTTCGAAACTGGGCAAAAATGTCACTAAAAGAAGTGGCATATCAACTAATGCGTTGCCAGAACATGAAGTTTAAAAAAGTTATAAAAGTATGAGATCTAATACTTGGATTTTTTTCTACATACCTTGATTAGGCCACATGTCAGGTTGTTTACAGTTTGGTCCTTTCCTGTTCCTAACACAGACATGTTCTCGTCCGCATTCTGGTCCAGGGTTTTTACCATTCCTAGAAATTTAAACACAATGAAAATTTGTTTTTGTTGGTTATATTCTTATTCTGTAGTAACTGTTATACTTTTTAATTTACGTAATTTTACTTACTTCAATAACCAACAGCCGATTAATAGTACATAGGTTTAGCCAGAGCTAAAAGCGAAGCTCCCGCCTATCCATTTTAAATTTACTGCAGACAAAGGACTTAAAACTAATGAAAAGACCACAAATCTATAGAGTGTTTTCACATGACGTCACGGCGGCCATATTGGTGTCCCAAAACAGTTAAATGAAACGGGGTTCATGTTGGTGTCCCAAACCAATCCTGTGGGAGTAGAACTCTTTTCTTATGCAAACGCTTTCTTTTGTTCCAATAAATTTGCATGAATACTGGCCACGTGAGTAAAAACGCTCTATACTTTGAGGGAAAACCATGACTGAAAAACATAAACTTGAGCCCGCGTTCAATTAAAAGGTAGCGTGACCTCGTAACCTCGGTAGCTGAGCCCGCGATCGTTCATGTGACACTGGTCAGCAGATGCCCTGTTTTTACAGTTGTCAACTCACCATAATATGGATGTCTCTTATCAGGTTTGAGGCTCTTACACTAGATAGAAAATATGACATTTCACGTTGGTTTCCCTGTGGAGCAGACGGAGGGGTGGACGGGCGGGCGTACGGTCACGGGATTACCAGATTTCTCGGATGGATAGATAACCAAATTTCTTAGGTATGGGGCTCCGCTCGCAAGCGCGTGAAGCTACGCTATTAGTTCTACCTATCACTATATAAAATGAAAATACTACGTTTAAAACGCACGATAAGTATACACTAAAGAAGAGGATCATCAATGACGGTTAGACTCAAATTACGAAAAAAGTCAAAGAAGAGTACTTGTTTTTGCCGCCATCCTCTGGCCCAGGACCCGGAATTGGGGTCGGAGTCGGATCCTCGGGCCATTCTGGTAGAGGTGGTCTACCTGGAGACGGTCCGCTATCTGTGGGATCCACACATTCCTACAAAATAAAACAAAGACAACAGCAACGTTACGAGAATCTTTCGCTATTAGTCTATGAGGGAGCGCTGGATATCGAATGATAAATAACCAACAACGAAGAGCATTCTTCCAAGTTGGTTATCAGCATTTGATTTCTTGTAAGCCGGAGAAGAATTAATATTATAGTGAAAACATTAACAAGCTGCCCTAGTAAAACTTTATTTTTCAAAGAGAACCGGGACTGTTCCATCTTACGTTGATGACACTAAACTAAATTTCTCGTTTGCGTCAAAATACATTAATTCATGTTTACGCCCAGTTGCTGAGGATCTCCAACATGTTAGTGATATATGAAATGAATCATATGTGAACTGCAGAAATGCAATGAAATGAAGGAATGATCGTCGCAGTTAACGCAATTTATGCAATTGCATAGAGAAGCCTAAAACAAATACAGGACTTCAACAGGGTTTGAACCCGTGACCTCGCGATTACCAGTGCGATGCTCTACCAACTGAGTTATGAAGCCACTGACGTTGGGAGCAGGTCAATTGTGGGTTCATATGTTACCGTGAAAGAAATGAGTGTGGCTTCATAGCTCAGTTGGTAGAGCATCGCACCGGTAATCACGAGGTCACGGGTTCAAACCCCGTTGAAGGTCCTGATTTTTTTTTCGCAATTGCATAAATTGCGTTAACTGCGACGATCATTCCTTCATTTCGATATCCAACATGTTGCAGAGTGGTGTTGCGCCAACCACCTTTTGATTAGTCCTGAGAAAACCAAGTTTGTACTGTTAGGGGTGAGGTAACTTCTCTCCAAGTTCGCCAGTAACATCACTGTTCCTTTCCTTGGTCAAGATCTAGTACAGGTACCTGTAGCTGCCGCCAAGGACCTCGGCGTCACACTTGACTCGAACCTGACTTTCAATGGCCATATTTCTTCACTAACCTCCCCTCTTTTGTCAAAATCAGTTCAAATAAATCGGGTACCACACTTGTTCTCTAAAGATGTATACTGTATATTATCCTAAATTCCCTGCAGCTTGCCATTCTCGTGGTACAAAACAGCCATGCTCGGACGCAAAGGTCGCACTGGGACAGGACAAACAAAGGAAATTACCATTTAAAATTATGTATGCCTTTTGTTGGTCTTGCCCCAGTTCGACTTATGCGTGCCAGCATGGC
This sequence comes from Porites divaricata, assembly GCA_038088405.1. NCBI lineage: Eukaryota > Metazoa > Cnidaria > Anthozoa > Scleractinia > Poritidae > Porites > Porites divaricata. The sequence goes on along the minus strand of JBBMOI010000015.1, from coordinate 11,093,814 downwards.
GATTTTGTACCATGTGAGTGGCAAGCTGCAAAGGGCCTATTTATACTGGCCCCCTGGTCGCTGTGTTAAAAGCTTGTATAAAGCGTGCCATTTACTTGAAGGCACTATCCCTGGTTCTACTGAATGAGAACCGAAGCAAGAGAAAACTATATATAATGATGATAATAATAACAATATTGAGCTGATGAGCCAGATAAAATGCAGAAAATCCAATAACCATAGTCCTGTTTGTACTAAAAGGATTAAGCCAAGCCCAAGAGCACAGCTCCTGATAGATAACAGCAATTTGCCTGAGAAATGAGCCTTGATCGAAGCATTGCAAAGAAATCCTCAAATCTAATTAACTTAAGCTTTGAATAACTTCATTCACAACCAAAAAACCTGAGTGGCCTGGTCGTCAACGTCAGTAACCTTCAACTTTTATGGTTTGGCGCCTGTGTATGTCACCTTATGTTTATACCGTTTATCGCCAGTAGTAGTAGAATGAGCCTGATCGTCCAGGTGAACGTAGTCTTGAATAGTACTGTTGATGACAATAACTGACGTCTTTTTGTGTAGCAAAAATGTCTATAAACGTTTTGAACACTGCTTTTCAAATTGTTAATGTTGCTACTAAAAATAGGTGTCACTTATGACGACAAACTTTCAAGAAACGTCAAAAATAATGGTAAAAAGTTAAAGAACGTTTTTCTCTACTTAAGATGTTCTAATGTCTTGCTTCATTTGGAATATAAACTACCCCTCTGTGAGCCAAAAATTGAATTTAAATAGTTGCGGGAGGAAACGCCTCAGCAACCGACCATCGTGTCTACCAACTATAGTTTTGGGCAAAAATAATGACGACCAGATACCTCCACTACTATTCGTTTCCATTCGTCCGTACGAAAGTAAAAATTATTAGCTAAAACACGAAATACTGTTAATCAGTCATTTAATGGTCCCGCTAGAGACACCCAGTGCGTAAGGACCCAAATTCAAAGCTTGCTGGCAGGCTTAGTGTATTTCCATTGTAAAAAGCAGCCAGAGGGTGCAAAGAATCTCCAGGCTTACCCCGAATACCCCTTCAGTGGCTAGTCTTGGTGACCACAACAGGGATGCCACCCATCAACCTACACAAGAAAAACCACCAGACCAACTAAACAGCCCATGTGAAAACCAGATGCAGTGAGATGGACGGAGAAAGTAGGCTCGCCAAAAAACTGTGAGTTGTTGAAATACTGGCTTCGTGCCAACCCATAACAAAGATATTTTTAATCTGCTAAGCTTAGAGGAATGGCAGTACTCCGCCCAGTGAATTTTCCTATCCAGTACAGTAAGCATGATGATGATGATGATGATGATGATTATTATTATTATTATCATCATGATAATAATAATGATAATAACAATAATAACAACAGCTATGCAGAACGTATGGGTTAGAGTTTAACGATAAGTGGTATGACCACCACCTCTTACATGCACAGAACAGAGAAGTGAGGAAAATTAACAATTATTCTTTGAAATAGAGGTAAATATTCCTAAAGCCGCTATTCACCGAGATTGAAAAGAATAACTGCTTTAGTATATGCACACGAAGTGATCTCAACAAAAGCAGAAAGGAAACCATTAAAAAGTACGATTTGATTGACGGTGCAAATCATGCGTGAAAGATAGGCATGTAGCAGTATTAAATTAAACCTGCATAAAAGTGGTATATTGACAGAACTTTCAAACATGGTAATTCTCAAGTTTGCAACTTCGTAAGGGCGTAAGTGGAACCGTTAAAAGTTTGAATTGTTTCCTTACTTGAGAAGAAAAGTACAGCTTTGTTACTTTCTTTTAACTTGCCAAGTTAGTGAAAAAGGTTTCTTGTGTCGTTCTTCGATTTTTGGGCAAAAGGTTCCTTGTTAGGAAACGCTGAGTTCACAAAACGGCCTCTTCTACTCGAATAAACAGTGATTGTGAACGTACATTCCATCAAGCAAACATAAACATTAAAAGTAAATGGGAAAACGCTTTTTTGAATCCTTGGAAGTCTTTTCTTGACTTCAAAAAAACATTAACCCTAGGATTTTGTCGACTTTAGAAAGATCGTTTTCTAGAAAAATTGGAAAAACACCGAGCTCACACATTATCCACTCCCTAGGAAGTTAATATTGTTGAATAGTCCGAGACAGCGAACCATTCATACTGCTTTTAACACCAAGATCACTGCGTGTGTATATAGCTGATTCAATAAAGGTTGCTTTGGGCATTGGGAATTGGGAAGCTATTGTTTGGTGTTCACTCAAGTAAATCATTGCATCGTTCCATATGCCCAAATGACCAGTTAACAAAGCAGGCTTTTATTGATTTAGCTGTATACTAACTTGGGACATGACTATTTTTACGGACAAGCGGCTGAAGCACAATCGTCCAGTTATTGCTGTAGTACACAAAGACACACAGGAAAGGATAATTATCGACATTGCTGTGCCAGCAGAGCAAAATATCTTTACTAAAGGTGGAAAAGTATCAACACCTAGCTCTCGAAATAAAAAAAATCCACAGAACCTTGAGAGTGAAAGTAATACCCATCCCGATTGGTGCACTTGGAACTATCTCGGGGAATGGGAAGGCCTGGTATGTGAGGTTGAGTCTACCAGATATTTTTGGAAGCCCACAGTTGTCAGCCATCCTTGGTACTGCCCATATCTTGCGGGAAGTGTGATGTCTCTAAGCTGCAGGATTTCTGCTGAGGCGTGACTGAGAATTCCCAGAAAAAGAACTGGAGAGGATCACACCATAATAATAATGAAACTGTGTGGACGAAGCGTCTTTTTGCATTTTGTGTAACGGCCTCATGTTTGTCAAAAAAATGCTTTTGTTATCAACTCTGTACTCACCTTTTCCATTCCAATTGGGCAGATGCAGGTACTGAAATTCCAAAGTAAATAATAAAGCCAATTAAACACATATTTTCTGTTTGTCATGGAAACCTTAACAAGGGAAAAATAAAACAACTGGAAGAAACTTTGAGATGGATCGAAAATAACGGAAATCGACTGAACGACAACAAACCAACGAACGAACAAAAGAGAAAGAAAGATTACGGAAACTGGATACAGAGTTTACCGCGCTGAAGTTAATTGCCCATAAACGTTTTCGACTTTTCCTGAAATCTATTTTGGTGCACAACACCTTTTTGTACCAATCCTTATGCGTGGTGTTTCATTATTATTATTATTATTATTATTATAACCATTTTTAATGGAAGCTTCTTGTAACATTTTTAATAAAATATTTGAATTTTTATTAAAGTTACTTAAAATTGAAATAACCACTCAAAAGCTGGCTAAAGAAGTTTGACCCAGTTTCCTGTCCTACCTTGTAATAACCGATTAAAAAACCAATTGCGTCCCCTAAAAATTCTCGCCATCAAGCTCAAAATGCCATAAAAACAACCACTTACGTAATAATTATATTACGCAATAAAAATATAATGTGAGATGTTGAATCTCTACACCAAGCCACCTCTCACCCACGAGTAAAAATGAAGTGTTTTAATGAGTTTTAGAACTTTCAAAAGCTTACTTTTTATCATTCTTGATGATTATTATTTTACATATAACGTACATTGTTATAAATTTTGAGATAAATATATGTTGTTTACGTCTACTTGATCTTTACCTACCTTGGGCGTCTCACTAAAGAAAATCCCAGCCGTTTGGTTAATGCCAATTCTCTCCCAACAAATGAAACTGAAACACCAAAATCAACGCCAGGAATACCAAAAAGGCCCTGAAGTCGAGCAGGAGTTCTTCCTTGGCATTGACTGGATGGATGAGTTATTGATATTCCTCCTTCAAGTGGTGCGCTTGCAAATATCCGGACAGAGAGGTCCACAAAGTCAACAATTTTTAGCACTAGAGACAACAGAATTTACCGTGTTTACAAGGCGCAGGCTCTAATCCCGGAAATAGATGATGCGGATTAATAGTATCGTTTTTCATCAAAAATATTTATTTTCCTGTTTTCGATTGGCTTAAATGTACTCTTTTTAAAAGGTTTCAAGGGGTGCGGTAGGGGGAGAGCTCATCATAGAGACCCAATGCCGATCAATGGCGACACAATATCCGGCAACTAGCACATAGTGGGAAGATGACGCTCGACAATCGGATGTATCCTCGGCATGCAAAAGGTGTGGTAAAAAGGTTTAAAGGGTCAACCATATTGTGTAAAAATTCTTTAGAGTTGCAAATAGTTGGGTTGCCTACTTTGATGTACGTAATTCGCTAAAATTTACAAAGCAAACTTGCAGGGGTGAAAGAAACAAACTGCTCTGGAATTTGGAAATAAATAAGGACCATCACATTTTCCTATGATTTAGCTATTGCTCGTGCGGAAAAGAGAGAGCTTGCCTTTTGACCCGCCTTAAGTGCTTGTTCAACACTGGGATATATAGCAGGGAGAGAGAGAATGGACCTCTCTTTAGGAGAACTCTATAAACGGAAAGCTCTCTGCGGAATTGGCTCTGTCTTTTTATGAGTTCTTCAAGCCTTGTTCACCCATAAAAAGAATTCCGCCCTTCCCACCCAAGTTGAAAATAAAACTAATAAAAACGACCTCCTAAGTTGTATGGTTGGCAAAAGACCCTAGATGTTCGCAGAAACCAATCAGGAACAAGTCAAACGCTCTTACCCAACCTCTTGAACATATTTGTGGTCGGAGATTTGGTTTCCCAGCTTGGCGCTACTGGCATTTCGATAGAAATTGTAGGCGTTACTGTGACATCTAACCGTGCCCCAGTCTTGACTTTAGGTGTCGGCTTATTCCAGCTTGGAGTTAGTGTGATCTGTAGGGATCAACATTCCACATATCCGTGAAAAAACAAAAAACAACAAACAAACAAAAATACCTATAACAAGGCTACCACATGGAAACTGTGATCACAAGATGGTAGCGAGGCAGAAAAATGTTGCCCGAACTTAACGATAAATTATTTGAATTAATGTTGTTTTACAGTCAAACCAGGTCAAATGTACCCCTCAAGAATCCATTAATGAATTAATTATTCAAAAGTTGAATCCGTTGCTAGTTGTAGATTTCAGATTGATCTATGCATTCTTGAATGTGTAATGAGCCGTGAATTCACACGCGAGGCAGTTATGAAATTTCGAATCCTACCAGCTCCGTTTTCCTGAATTTGATGTAAATGTCTTCTAAGAATCTTAATCCATTCAAAGATTTTCAATCTAACCAAATAAAGAGAAGTTCTCGTAAAACATCCACTGCTCATTACGCATGCAGAAATGCCGCTTTGAATTTGACACCAGTTACGGGAACAACTAACGGATTCATTTTTCAAATAATCAATTCATTAATAGAATCTTGGGGGGTACGCTTGACCTGTTTTGACTGTAATACTACTTTTTAACACAGTTTTGCCTTTTAAGTCAATGATGAGTACTGTACGGTCCGTGCACACTTCGGCCAATCTAATTTTTCATTTTTCCAACAAAAACGGAAAAAGGAAATATTACTTATCGTTAACATATTTACACATTTTAAGGTACAGACAAAAATAGAAAATATGAAAATGGTCACGAAAATTAGTTAATTTTTCTTTTTTCTAATTTTGAACTCCGCTTCAAAAATGCAAAAAAACTGGAAACGGCTAAAAGCGATATTTTGCTATTTTTTATTTTCTTGCTATTGTTAGAAAATGACAAAAATGAAACAATCCCCGATTCCTAACTTATTTTTCTATTTTTCCATTTTCGCAAATAATAGAAAAACGGAAAAATGAAAAAAATATTTTTATTCGCAGACATATATACTGCAATGCTTATCGTACTACGTGAAAATTAACTCTGCAAGACATCAACACGACACCGAAAGAACTCAAAACAGAGCGGGATTGTAGCCATAGACAGCTGTTTCGCCCTCGTTGGGGCTCGTCAGTATGGCGTGAAAATTTTCACGTAGTACGATCAGCATTGCAGTATATATGTCTACTTTTCATTTTTGCTGATCAGGTCTCTTCAGATCCTACGTTCTCCGGCATATTCGTTCGGTCCTTTGCAGTCCTTTGTGGAATTAATGTTTACTTTATCTATTTTGGGGCCGTAAGATCTTTTATAGATCCGATATGCCGTAGTTTTTGCATGGTTTTGTCCATGTGTTTTAGGTTGGTTTTGGCCAACATATTATTTTCTCTGCGAGACATAAACTTGACACTTGGACTCTTGCCCCCCAGAAGACACGTGGTATGGCGTGATTCTGTGGGTGTTGAGAGTTCTGGGTTAGAGCTTAAATCAGAGTGCGAGGATATTTTGCACCAGAGCTTTCTGGTTGTTACGCCATACTGACGAGCCCCAACGAGGGCGAAACAGCTGTCTATGGCTACAATCCCGCTCTGTTTTGAGTTCTTTCGGTGTCGTGTTGATGTCTTGCAGAGTTAATTTTCACGTAGTACGATCAGCATTGCAGTATATATGTCTACTTTTCATTTTTGCTGATCAGGTCTCTTCAGATCCTACGTTCTCCGGCATATTCGTTCGGTCCTTTGCAGTCCTTTGTGGAATTAATGTTTATTTTATTCGCACCATTTTTTCATTTTTTCCATTGTGTTCAAAAAATGAAAAAAAAGAAAAATAGCATACCGATTGCCCAATTTTTCATGATTCCATTTTAACGAGAAAAATGGAAAAAATGACAAGTGTTGCGAATAATTTTTTCATTTTTTCAATAAATAGAACACAAACAAACAAACAAACAAATCCGGACAATTTTTCATCTTTTGTTTTAATGAAAAATAGCAAGAAAAGTGACAAATCATGAACATTTACCGATAAAGAAAAGAAAAACCTAATCCACTTTAGACTCACTAGTTTTGTTAGACGGTTTACACAGGGTCGGCGGAGACGTGGGATGGGGGAGAGCGGGTGGGAGGCGCTTTAGCACTCGGAATACGAACGTAGTTTCATTCACTTTTGGATTGATTCGCTGATTCCTTTACCTCATTACTTAGGACTCACTCTTTGACCTGTTCTAACATTGTGTCACCATAAATTGTTCCCGCTGCATTCAAACTGTGGAACGTTTCGCCATACTTGTCGCATGGGTGTCACGTCATTAGCGATCTTTGCTCTCGTCTTTCCAGGGCTGAGTTGCTTAATAACGCTATCCGCTGGATAAATGACTATCCAGTGGATAACGCAATTGTTTCCCTAAAATGCATAAAAAATTATCAGGCCACTGAATAGTGATTTATCCGGTGGATCGTCGCTATCCAACGTTTAAACAAATGTATGAGCAAATGTAAGATGTTCTCTCCCGCAAGTGTATACTAGGCGCCTCGTGATTTTTCTCCTCCATAATATTAATTCAATATACCTTACTCTTGCAATCCTAGAACACCCGTTCTGCGGGAAGATCCGTTATTTCGGCAGGCTAAGCAGTCTACTGTTGAGCGTCTATTTCATTTAAAAGCGTCTGACCCGCTTCACTGGCGTGCTCTTTATTTATTTTGTGCATGTGACTGTTCAACGACCTTCTTCTTAACTCCTTCCCCTTAATCTCTCTCACGAACCGATCTTTTGTGCTGGGACCATAGTGTTGCTGGCATGAAAACCGTTGAGTTAACCCCCCCCCCCCCCCTAATACCTCCCTTTTCCGTACCAATAGTCACGCCTTCTCCGCCTCCCTCGTACCCTTTCTAATATTCTTCATTTCCACGGCCGGTACGGTACGGTTTTCCCTCTGCTTTCATCCTCAGTCGACTACCAACAACTCAAACCCTCAGGGAAATCGAGAAAAGTTAATCAACTTCAAAAGTGAATGTAACTACGTCCGCATCTCGAAAACTAAAGCCTCCCCCCCCCCAAATTCCCTCACATCTCCGCCGACCCTGTGTAACTCTTCTAACCAAATTAGTCAGTCAAAAGTGGATACGAATTAGGTTTTTCTTTTCTTCACGGTCCTTCACCGTTCAGAATATTCATAACTTCTCACTTTTCTGCGCCATTTTTCAATAAAATAAAAAATGAAAATTTGTCTGAGAGGGTGTATCGTTTTTTAGTAAAGTCCAACTAGTGGTCTATTATCAATGCTGCGTTCTGATTGGTTGAGCTACTAGTAGGCTATATGTTATAGCCCACTAGTAGCGAAAAGTGCTGACTTGCTGGCGGCAAAAAAGGATGTTTTAACTAGCTAAAGATGTTTTGTCTCGATACTTTTGACGAACTAGTTGGATTTTACTAAAACAATTATTCCTCTCGCCCTCATGGCCTCTGAGTCAATAGCCCATTCGGCCTTCGGCCTCATGGGCTATTGACTCAGAGCCCATTCGGGCTCGAGGAATAATTGTTAAAAAGTTTTTCTATTTTATCAAAAAAAAGGAAAAATACAAAATTGCTCGCAACACTTGTCATATTTTCAGTTTTCTTATTAAAATAGAATTATGGAAAATTGGGCAATAGGTATGCTATTTTTCTATTTTTCATTTTTTAACACAATGGAAAAAATGAAAAAATGGTGCGAATGAATAGAATTTTTTTCATTTTTTCGTTTTTCTATTTTTTGCGAAAAACGGAAAAATAGAAAAATGAGTTAGGAATCAGAGATTATTTCATTTTTCTCATTTTCTAACAATAGCAAGAAGATAAAAAATAGCAAAATATCGCTTTTAGCCGTTGACAGTATTTTTTGTATTTTTGAAGCGGACTTCAAAATTAGAAAAATGAAAAAATGATCAATTTTCCTGACCATTTTCTTTTTTTCTATTTTTGTCTGTACTTTAAAATGTGTAAATATGATAACGATAAGTAATATTTCCTTTTTCCGTTTTTGTTGGAAAAGTGAAAAATTAGATTGGCCGAAGTGTGCACGGACCCTGTACAGTACCGCAAATGATCCCGAGACCGCAAATGATCCCCAAAATGGGCCGCAAGTGATCCTCACCCGCAAGTGATCCCCAAAGTCGACCGCAAATGATCCCGTGAAAACTTGAGGAATGAAATGGATTTTATGAGACTGATTATAAAAAAGGACTGATTATTGAAAAGAAACCTTTTCTCGTGCCTTCTAAAGAAAAAGGGAAGGAGGACGCTACATCTCAGGTCAATTTATACAAAGCGAAAAAAAAACCTGAAAAGGATATGGTATCAGCTGTATACTTCTTCCTTAGTCAATTGCTTCAATTTTCTTTCAAGAACTGTTTGGTCGCTGAAAATTTAAGACAGGCAGGATGTTACGCGGAAAAACTCTTAGACTATTATTTTAACGCCCAAGCTCAACGTGTCTACTGAGGAATACAAAGCCGGGCATCCTCTACATAACAAGAGCTTTATTGAATTTACTGAACTTTTGAGAAGTGTCGACTTAATTTTCAGAATATTTAATTTTGATTTTTCTTCGACGTGTTAATTTTACGTGATAAACAGCAAGACATTGGTTTGTAACTTAGGAGTGCCCGTCACGAAACAAGACATGATTTAGAATAAACACACGTCAAAATTCCCCCGAACTTATCAATGTCCATATTAGGTTTCGTTTTATGTCGAAAGAGCAACTTGCTTCTCTGATCAATGTCGATGTTAAAATAGGATCGAAGGCGATCGCTAAAAGATTGGAATGTGTCCTGCCTAGTATTATACATTTTAATCAATCTGCATATGTTAAAGGCAGGACTATTTTTGATGCTGTTAGAACAGTAGAAGGCATCTTAGAGTACACTGAGAGATTTAAAATTAACGGAAGATTGATAGCTATAGATTTTAAAAAGGCTTTTGATTCTGTAAGTAGAGAATTTCTTTTTCGCACCCTATCTGCTGCTCGTTTTGGCTCTTCTTTTATCCAATGGATTCACACTTTTTATAATAATATCTCCGACTGTGTTTCAAACAATGGTTTCGCTACCGCACATTTTGACATCCAGCGTGGCGTTAGGCAGGGAGATCCTCTTTCTCCGTACCTGTTTATTATCGTGTTGGAAACTTTGGCTTCAAAGATAAGGTCAGACAATGATATTCGAGGGATCATGGTGGATGGACAGGAGATTAAATTAGGGCTTTTTGCTGATGATTTAACAGGGTTTTTGAAGAACGACAATTCTCTAATAAAGTTCCTCGAACTTGTGTTGCTGTTTGGTAAATGCTCTGGTCTCGTTATAAACCATGATAAGTAGGAAATATTGTTACTTGGAAACTCTTTTCTCGCGCCTCCCACCCTTGATCATACTCCTTTTAAAGACCTAACGATAAAGAATTCCGTAAAGATTTTAGGGGTATATTTCACGTATGATCGCTGTCTCAGACGCAGACTTAATTTCGATGAAATCACCAAATCCATTAAGGATAAGTTAAGAATTTGGAAATGGAGGGATCTTACTATCATTGGTAGAATTCAACTGATCAAAACATTTATTATCCCCACTTTCTTATACCGTGCTAGCTTAATTTGTATGGATAAGGAATTTGTAAATGAAGTAAACAAAATTATATTTGACTTTATCTGGAAAGGTAAAGACAAAGTGAAACGTCGCGTGCTCGTTGGGGACATTGAAAATGGAGGATTAAAAGCTCCACACTTGGATTCTATTATTAAAACTCAAAGAATATTATGCTGTAAAAAGCTCGCGAGTGAAGACCTTAGTAGCTGGAAGATTATTCTTCTTCATTACCTAAAACCAGTAGGTGGCAAATTTATCCTTGACTGCAACTTCGCTGTAAAAAAGCTGCCTATCAAGCTTCCACGTTTAAAGGATTTTTCGCGCTGCTCCGCAGCAAACAAGGTTAGTCTAGACAATATTAATGCAGTGGATATTTCAAAGATCATTCTGTGGAATAATTTTTATATGTTAATTGGTGGTAGAACTGTTTTCAAGAAAAGATTAGTAGAGAACGGAATTATAAGAATAGGGGATCTTATTGCTGAAAACAATGAAATCATAACGAGCAAGCTAAGGGAGCTTAATTTATCCCCATTGGACGCATTTCAACTTTTTTCAGTGATCGACGCACTTCCGAAGGACTGGCGTCAAGCGTTGAAGAGTTATAGATATGATCGCCTCGTTTCTTTCGATCTTCACGAGCAGACTCAATTGTTTTTATCTGGTAAAGACGTTTTATTAAGCAATGCTGACTCAAAAAGCATCTATAAAGAAATTAGAGACGGGGAAATTGTTCAACCAACTGCGCAAAAGAAATATGTTGAATTTTTTGAAAATGATGATTTAAACTGGAAAGAAATCTACAGTTTACCCTACCAGGTTGCCCTTGACACTAAGTCACGTGAATTTCAATATAAATTGTTACACAGAAATCTGGCCACCAATGATTTTTTAAACAAAATTGGTATTTCTTCATCACAGCGATGTTCCCTGTGCGATGGGGCGGATGAATCACTCGAAAACCTTTTTGTCTCTTGCCAGATTACTCAGAGTTTTTGGGCAGAAGTTATTACATGGTGTAGCAATTGGGGGGTGGTTATTAACCATCTCTCTGCTGAAGATATATTTTTTGGGAAAAAGGTACATAAAGACAATTTATTTATAAATCACATTTTAGTAGTTGGTAAGCAGTACATATATAATTGCAGATGCACGAAAACGAACCCTTGTTTACGGGTCTTCTTGGCAAGACTTAATAATGTTTATCAATTAGAAACTATCATTGCCAAGTCGTAGAATAAAATGTCTTTTCATTTATCGAAATGGCAAGCACTCTTGACAAGTGGTACACAATTCCCGATAAATATTTGTTAAGGTTTAGTAGTATTGATACTGTTGTTTTTGTGTCGTGTGTGCTGTGTGTGTGTGAGTCATTTGTGTATTATTATTATTATTATTTATTTGCATCGTCGTTAATGTATGTAAAATTAATGTTATTATTGTAAATCAAAAAAATGAAATAAACAATGATTGAATTACAAAAAAAAAACTTGCTTACAGCTCATGAACAGGTTGCGAATAATTATATTGACGCTTACATGTATATAGCCTCCCCGCAGACGTCCTTGGGGTTTGTTTTTGTTCGTCACGCATTCATTTCTCCCCACGGACGTCCGCTAAACACAGCCGACATTTACGTTCTTGTTTGTTTGAATAAGCCAATAAGCGGTCAGTTATTGTGTCATGATCAGGCAATAACGAGCTGTGACACAACTGAAACGGCACCTAAGAATCACTTCTCGCTTTTTTAGAGGAATATCTATTTCATGCCCACGCAAGGATGAGACTCCGAAGAAAGTTGTAAGAAGCGATTTTTTTTGTTTTCTTTGCAGCTGTAATTTTGGTGATCATTTTTGGTACTGTGCAGTACTCGCTACAATATACAGAGGGAGAAATATTCCGTTAAAAGATATGCTATAAATGCTCGTAATCAAACGAGTTCTAGCCTATAAAATCAGAGAAAGATGACTTTCTCGTGAAACAATCTTTCCTTCCTATCCGAATCGCGAACGATGTTTGTAATTTCATACGTGACAAAAAAAACAAATTAGGGAATAGGAACTTTAACAATGACAGGGGCAGGAATTGTTGTTTCGCTTGGCTTCGCGAACGAAGATCAGGAAGGTTGTTGTCCACGCCGACTGCAGGCCCCTTCGTGGCTGAGGAGGCCGATGCGAGACAGACAGATCCTCGTGCAGTGTCGGCACATGTAGGTCAGGTCTGGGATTTCGGTGGTGGAAGCAGCTTGAGCTTTCCTCCTCTGTCGTTTGTCTTTGAGGGAGTCTCTCCGGTTCTCTTCAAACTATCAAGCAGCCTTGAAACTGGGTGGCGCCAGGCGTCTCTGTGAGCGCCTATGTCAGACCAATGCAGGCAGTCTATGTGACACACATTGAGAGACTTCTTGAGGCAGTCTTTGTAGCGTTTCTTAAGTGCCCCTCTGTGACGATGGCCAGTGGAGAGTTCGCTATAAAAGACCACCTTAGGCAGGCGGTGGTCCTCCATTCTGGATACGTGACCAGCCCATTGGAGCTTGTACTTCAGTAGAATGGTCTCAATGCTGGGGACTTCAGCCTGTCCAAGGACCTCGACATTTGTGATGAATTCGCTCCAGTGGATGTTAAGGATAGTGCGAAGGCAGCGCTGGTGGAAACGTTGAAGAAGTCGGACATGACTGCGGTATGCGACCTAGGCCTCGGAACCATAGAGAAGGGTGGTGAGTACTACGACCCAGCATAAACTGATCTTGGTTTGGGTCTTCAGGTTCTTGTTGTTCCAGACCCTTTTATATAGTCTGCAGAAGGCACTGCTTGCTTCGGCTAGCCTATTGTCGACTTCCTTGTCAATCCTGGCATCAGATGAGATGGTACAACCCAGGTAAGAGAATTGCTGCACTGACTTCAGCTCGGTTTCGCCGATAGTGATGTGAAGCGGGTGGCATTCTTCCCGGGGGGAAGGCTGGTAGAGGACCTCCGTCTTCTTGAAGCAGACCTCGAGGTAAAAAAGCTGGGCAAAATTTGCGAAGCATGAAGTGATACATTGCAGGGCTCGTTCTGTGTGGGCAACCAGAGTAGTATCATCTGCAAAGAGAAGGTCTCGAGTAAGACCCTCATGAGTCTTGGTGTGAGCTTGAAGGCGCCGTAGATCGAATAGGCTGCTGTGCAGACGATACCTGACATACACGCCATCCTCATCCACAAGGTCTTCATTTACCTGCTTTAGCATCATGTTGAAGAAGATGCTGAAAAGAGTCGGTACCAGGACGCAACCCTGCTTCACGCCATTGGAGATGGGGAAGGGTTCCTACAGGTCGCCTTCGAGTGTGATCTGGCCGCGTTGGCCTTCATGCAGCTAGATCACCATGTTTAGGAACGTGGCAGCCCAGGGCAGCCCAGACACTCGAGGACATGCCAAAGTCCTTTCCTGCTCACTGTGTCGAACGCTTTTGTTAGGTCGACAAACGTTGCAGCGGCAGGAATTAGAAAGTGCTTAATTACGTTACGGCTCAGTGATTTTAAGTCACAGTCAAGTTTAACTCTATTCCTTAGACATCATCGATCTAAAAATAACTAAAACCGGATAAATACTGTATCTAGAGCAAGACAAACAGCAGGTTAAAACCGGTCGAGGCAACGTGAGTCTATTGTTTCTATTGTCGAAGAAATACAAAAGATGGGAGATAATAAGAATCCACAGCATTTTATTCAGTAAGATAAAGACAAAATGTCATGACGTCATCGGCCGTAATGCACTCCTCCGCAAGTTAATGAGATTCCTCCACAAAAAGGGGTTAGTTCGGTCCCTATATCACTACTACACTTGAGCAGCCATTTTTTGCAATTAATTTAAGCGAAAATTTCATTCAGTTTTTAACTTAGATCGAGAACAATTGGATAAACTTTCTTATAATTCCCCTTCATGAGAAATTTGAAGTTCTTCCTTATAGGGACGGAAGCTGACCTCGCCGCTGATGATCCGCGAAGGGGAAACCATATCTACAGCTTAGAATAACCAGCTAAGGGAAGTTTTGACGTTTTTTCAGTCTTTCAGCTACGTTTCTAAGTGAAGATTTATTTAGTATCTTTTCGCTGTTTTTTTTTTTTTCGGCAAAGATTGGCGATGCTGGCTTTATCACTAAACATTATATCATAAACCCTACCGTTCGGTCAGTTACATAGCAGCTCTTTGTACTCCAACGGCATTCACCTCCTAGTGCAATTCTTCCATTGACTGATACAGAATGGTGTAGACTCCCCTAAAAGAAAAACGACTTGACTAGGATGCCCTAAGACTCCAGTAAAAAGAAGAAATGGCATGTGCCCTTATCGAAAAAGTATGAATTAGAGTATGTCTTTGTTTAAACTTACGGACACTTCAGCTGTTCCTTGAGCTGTCATTTCCAAGAATATACCGACAGGGACTGGTATCACTCCAAAACGAATGCTTTTAGTTTTCCCAAGCTGCTTTTTAAACTTTGGTCCAAGTCTTCCGGTATAGCTGAAAACGAAAAAAAATGTAGCAGTTTCGTGTAACAAGCAGCAACTGGGATGGAATATTTGCGAGGCGAAAAGTTTGATCTGTCAGAGACATTTTCTGGCAAACCGAAAGCACATGATTCAAATGCTTCTGGAATAAGCTTTGCTAGATTAAGTCACGGTCAGGAGTTCCCTGGTTCTTCTTGTAAATGTCTTTCCCACAGTCCAACAATTTCTTCCGTAAATATTCCGTCTTAATTAGCTCAGAGGCGTCTCTAGATCTTTCGGGGGAGGGGACCTGGGAGTGTTATTGTTTATCTAGAATGTAATTCTAGCTTGTTATCTTTGGGCGCAAAGGCCTCCTTGTCATGTCTGAGAATAAAGGATTCATTAATCGCAGGAAACGCGTATACCTTCTTGTTTACGTTTTTAAGTTCTTGCAATAACTCAGTGATTTTTCGCGCGCTAGTTAGCTAATTGTTATCATCAATAAGAAGTCAGATGAGACGCGTTTTCGTTAAACATCTGTTTGTAGAATACCGCACTAAAATATTCCTCATATCAAAAACTTACAAAAAGGTTAAAAAGACGAAGACGTTTCGTCACACTAACGTTATTCTCAAGTCAAAAAATAAGTGTCTGTTGCAAAATATAAATACTAAACAAACAATGCTTTATAACAAAAAATGAAAACAACAACAGCAAATAGATGTCAAAAACGTTAGTTTCAGCAAAGAGTCTTAACAACTGATTGAGTCATCTTGAATACAAACTGTGAAAGGTAAAATTGTATGTGCAAACATATTTAGTAGAGGAGACAGGTTTTGAAAGCCAGTAAACAACGGTGCTGTATTTTTCATTGGTTGCTCCATGACCGTGCACAACCCTTTGTGCACATTGCACTAGTTAAGAAAAAAAGGCACGAATTTCCAATTTTCATTGTGTTTTCTGTAGTTATCTCTTCATTCCTCCCTGCATTTTGACGTTTTCGAGAGCAAATTTTTAGTAATGACCAAATGGGAAGAAAGCCAAAAGAAAGCACAGTCATCAAACCTCAGTTTTCCATTGATTTTGATTTCCATATTAGAATCCAAGCTTCCCTCTAACGTCAAGCGAATGGCGGCCTCTTTGACTGTTCCCCAAAAGCTCTTTTCAATATCCACAACAGCGATCAGTCTAAGAGATGCTGCCAGACCTGCTTCAACTGTCGCTTCTCCACTGGACATAATCTGTTTGAAAGGAAAAATTGAGGAGTTAAAGTGAGTTGTATTATTATTCATTCAAAATCTTTCTCCGTTTCTGATTGGCTAAAAGCACACGCATAATTCACAATTTTTATAACCAGCTACTGTTGACCAAATATGGAAAAAATTTACGATTAATCAACCAATGAAGTCAAAAGTGCAACGCATTTGCAGGTTAATGCACCGTTAACCGAGAAGGCCTGGGGACCAGGGTTGAGTTATTTTACTTGTTTCAAGACGAATTATTGTCTAACAACATAGCAAGAAGACAACTCGACGGACAACATCTGCTATTTCGAGTATATTTGCAGACCTGAACATCCCTTTATGTTTTAAACATCTACTATCGAAGTGAACGTAACATCGACGAAGGTAAGCATGTGTTTAGCTTTTTTTTAAACAGCGAATCATTTTGAATGAATAATAAAGCAGTTAATGAATTCAGCTTCCGTAGGATATGGAGAATTATTTAGATCTCGGAAGGCCGAAGGCCTCGGTGGATAACACTCTCCTCTACCTGCATAATTCTTCATATCCTACTCAGCCTCTTTCATTAACTGATAAATAAATTTGAGCCATTTCTTAATCACAAGTCTTCCTTCTAGTAGTTATAAAATGCTTTAGAACAGCTTCGATATAGTGCTTTAGTTTTGGAATTTCCCGCCATTATCTTAGAAGCATCAGACTTTAACCCTCGGACGTACAAGCAAAATCAAAGTGGGGGAGTGGGGTGAAACCCCACTCCCCCACTTTGGATAATTTTTTTAACTTTGGATAATTTGGATAATTTGGATAATTTTTGGATAATTTGGATAATTTTTGGATAATTGTTTTAACTTTGGATAATTTTTTTAACTTTGGATAATTTTTTTTTGATCTTCTCAACAATATAAGGTATATTTTATGGGCGGTGGCGCTGCTTGGTTTTTACTAGGAAATAGAAATCTACTAAAAACCGCGAGAATTGATAATGTTGTAACACTTAAATAAGTACGTTGCATCCTTTGATCCAGCAAGCTTTATTTTTATTGATACAACAAAGTTAAACAAACATGCATGCCTTCATTTCCCAACCCAAAACCATTAAAGCGGAGGAATAAAGTGAGATACGATTTATGGGAGTACACCAAGCTGGCATCCTAGAAACTTTGAGCTCCGTAATGCCGAAAAAAGCTTACTTTGGTGTAGTTTTCGGATGCTGATAATGTAGCGTAAGAACAGTATTAAAATCAAGTAAAAAAGACAAGAAAGAAAAACTAACGCTTTCGTCATCCCACTAGACCATCCAAAGTTTTTTCTTTCTTTTTTATTCCATTTCAGCTTGATTTGCAGGTTAACAGGAAAATGGATGGATAAGGAATCATCCGTGCATTTAGGCAAGAAACTTTGATTATCCGTCTTCCCCTCAACCAAGTAAATCCGAATGCTAGGCATTTTAAGCATTTAACAGAAATTCTGATTTTAACCTTGATTACGGAATCTATACTTTATAAATAGTTCGGATTTCTTTACCATGTGTTTTATTTGGCCAGTGTTGAAAATCTCCAACGACCGCTGGTTATCCTCCGCAGAACGCCTTTTTCGCTTGTGTAAATTTTGCAGTTTCTCTACCTCCACTGCCGTGCTGATTGTTCCGTTTTCGTTAAAATTACCAGAAATAACCTCCACAAGGGACAGGCTCAGGCTCGAGGTTACCTTTATAACCTGCGACGATGAATAACGATACATGTACCAATTAATGTTAAAGTAGCTTCCTCAGCCATTCTCCAAGTTCATTTATAAAATCTTATACCGAACAGTAAGGGGGCACAAACCATCAGGTACGGTGCCTCTTGGGGGATACACCACGTACATTCAATGCAAATTTCACCAGGAACTCTCATTTCATGCATGGTCTTAGGCCTGAAAAGTTATCTGGACTTGTGTGTGTAAACAAGAAAAATTTCGAAAGATTATGTAAACGCCTAACAAGAGGCGCAAAAGGAGTCCAACTGTGTTCTAGACGTTCAGGTCCGAGGACGGCGTAAAGAAGAGAACTAATTTTCGCCCAAGACGTTCAATCTAAACGCCTGGAGCAAGCTTCCTACACATTCTGATCACTGAACTTAAAATCGATGTGTTTTAAAATTGGTAACAAAAGAAAACAAATACAAAATACAGAATAGAAATAATAATAATAAAAAAAACATGTCAGATGCAAAGGAATACCTTGGCAATGAAGCCATTGCTTGATCTTCCTACAATTGAATCATTTACAGCAAACCTTTGAGCAGCAGCGTCTATCGGGGTTACAACCAGTCCCAAGTTGTTGTCTCCGCCATTACAATATGCTGACTTAGAAAGAAGTCGCTTGCTTTCTTTTAATCTAGTCGGTTAAAGTAATATAAGACCAGAATGCTTCAAATACTAGGTTAAGTACTCTAACCCTCAAAAGTGTTTATGAAATTTGTAAGACCAAGACATTAACTGACAGATATTTGGAAATTAAGCAACAATAAAATTAAATAAGCCCAATTGCATATTCTGGCCTCTGCAAAAAATCTATCGGTAATTTATAAGCTAGACCAGATAAATATAAGTTAAACCGGGGTTTCGAATCAGCTATTCCAGTTAGTGGTTCAAGTGGGACTTCACTTGACCCAGGAACTTTTGTCAAACCAGTTTGCTGACCATTTGGCTGCCTCCGAAGTTAATTACATTTCAATCAATCAATCGGTCAAGTGATAAATAAATAAATAAATGAATAAATAAAGACAATTTAAATCATGGATAATGGCTGCAAAACTTATCAACAAGCCGCTCTAGGGATGGTTTGGTTGGGGACACAAAGTCGATCTACTGATGTCATACATGCAGTGGCGCATCCAGAGGACGGAGTCGGGGAGCCCGCCCGCCCCCTCCCTTATTTCTAGACCAAACTGAGTCACGACGGGCCGAAAACATTTTTTGGGAGAGCGGCCCCCCTCCCTTTCTCAAGGGCTGAATCCGGCACTGTCATGTACCTATCTAATAGTTAACGTCCTCCGTTTAAGCGAGTCGACGATAACTTAAAAGGAGTTCTGTTGTTATAGAGTCCACAAAATCACTAATCATTTAAGCGATATAATTATGGGTTAAATAAGAGTTCTAATTATCAGGGACTATTAAAACATCATTTTCCACCACCTGCTACACCGCTGCAGTTCTGCTAAGATGGAAGGATGCGTACATGCAAAGTGAAATTACTCGTAATAGTTCAAGGCGTTTGAGACTGTAAGTGCTCATGGGTCTATTAGTGCCAGTTCTCAAAACTTCCAAATATAAGTTCCGTCTGACGATCGAAAGACTGTTTTGTCCATTCTCTTTCCATCCGCTGTTACAAGAACAACGGTAGAAGTCATGGTTTAGTTAAATAGAGAAGTAAGTTACGCAAAATTTGGTCTCTGACTCTGAAAAGCAGGACGTTTGAGTGGTGTGTTGCATTGTGCCAAAAAGAGCATACCCAGTCATGTAATCTAGCGCGCTGAATGGTCGAGAGCGATAAGAGCACAGACCAAGTCGAAACGAAGTGATGGTAGCGCAATTTGTTCATCTCTTTTTCGCGCGCGAGATTTCCCGAGAAATCAACAAAAATAAACATAAAATACTCTCACTGTTATAGCAAAAGAAAAAGTCAACAATTTTCCAAGGTCTATAATAATCTTATCTACCGTAGAAATGACGTCAAAATATTCAAGTTTTGCAGTGAAACTAATCTCCTGCGGTTTGTGGTTTCACTTGAATTTTGAAAAATTTTGACGCCAGTATTATTGGAACTGTCTTGTTGATTTGTTAACCTCAAAATTTTTAGTAAGTTCGGCATTTAACATAGTATTAAATATTTTCAAAGTACGAGACAGTGAAAAGTGTCAACCCAGGGGTCATTTCATAAGTAGGTCAATAACCAGAGTTTAATACCAACCGGCGTGATTCAACTTTGACTCTGAAGACAACTACCGCACAGGTTGTCGAGAGGTCAGTCACTGTCAACAACAGTCCTGTTCAGGAATACGATCACCCTGACGATTATACTCATACTTACACACACGAGAGCCCTCACCTCAGTTTGAATACTGCAGACACCATAAATGTCTTATTATAAGTACTTAAATTGAAAAGACATGAAGCAAACAAATTCATACCCTGTACTATTCCACTGGGAGTTTTCGTGGCATCGCTGCAGTTTTGTCTCTAAATAAAATGCGTCAGCACTGGTGTTATGATAAGCAGCAACAACAGTCTCGATAAATCCATCACTTGAATTTGAAACCACGATATCGCCCGTCCTGGGAATTGTTTGGTTATTTTCAATCACCAAGTAGTACGAGTATACCGAAACGCTACCAAAGTCGTAGGTGTGTCCAAGGCATTTGTATATTGCTACAACCGAATTACAAACAAAACAAGTGGATCAAAGATTTGTTGACAAATCGATGTAACCAGAAATACATGATATATGTTTATCGCAACACAAGGTGAAGCTGTGCGGAGGCAGCAATCTGACTAAATCGAAACTGGCCAATGGATTGTATTGAATATTCAAACAATGCGGATAACACCCTCCGAGATCTCCATAATTCTTCATAAGATGCAAAATTCGAATTCAATAATTGTTTAATTATTCATTCAAAATAATTCCTAGTTTAAGAACGTAGCTAAAACATGCTTACCTCCATCGATGTTAAGTTCGTCTTCAATAGTGCACGTTTAGGGTTGTTCAGCTCCGCAAATATTCTCCAAATAGCAGATGTCGCCCTTCGAGTTGTCTTTTTGCTGTTCTTGCCATGTTTTTAGCTATT
Organism: Porites divaricata; assembly: GCA_038088405.1. Lineage (NCBI taxonomy): Eukaryota > Metazoa > Cnidaria > Anthozoa > Scleractinia > Poritidae > Porites > Porites divaricata. Next base: position 11,072,867 of record JBBMOI010000015.1, on the reverse strand, counting down.
ATTTCGCTCAGTTCTTACTCTCGAAACGAATGAAATGTCCGTCATTTTTGTTTTCACAACCAAAACAACTCAACCTCGTCCCCAGGTCTTCTCGGTTAACCTGCACGAAGGCTGCACTTTTGACTTCATTGGTTCATTAAGCGCAAAATTCTTCCAAATTTGGTCATCAGTAGCTGGTTATAATGAATTATGGGTGTGCTTTTAGTCAATCAGAATCGGGGAAATATTTTGAATGAATAATAATAACTATTAATGGTATTCTGATGTCGGGATTAACTGGGGCTCAGTTATCTTCAGAATTATTTAGTGGGATATATTATGCTGCACTGTGAGAAATACAATGTGAACTCTTATAGGTCGCTTTTGAGACCAATATATCACACTACTGGTATTTTAAGAACAATCCTTAATCCTATAAAGTGAAAACTGGGTATAGATTACTACAATGAAATAATAGTGAGGCTGCCGAGAGGAAATAAAAAAGGACGTAGAGAAAAGAGAGAGGCACTAGCTTCTTTTCTTACCACCTTGCAGGACTGCAATGCGGCTGCCATTAATTGTAATTTTGCCAGAAAGTAAACTTTGTATTTCCTGTTTGTCCGGGGAGTCTTCCAGCGTCGCTTGGTCCTCTAAAGACTCTACCGATGTCTCTTTCTTGAAGTCTGCATAATTAATTACCTCATCTAATCCCGCAGGGGCGCCCAGCATTATCTTGAAAGGGCCTTTTTTGAGACATGAAAGACGTCAATTGACAAAGAATATAAACCTTAATTGCTTAATTTACTATCTATCAACATCATTAGACTGCAAAACAGTCCGTAATTTTGCGTATTCAGGTACGCGCGGGCAGTCGAACAGAAGGTCTGGAACGAGGCTGAAAACAGAGAGTGAGACAAAGGAGAGACGCTAAAAATACGGTTTTTACGATTTTTTTCTCTCGCCTCACACGCCCTACGGGTGTGTGAGGTTCGCGCACCTCGCGCGCGTAAGACTCTTACGCCACGCTTTGCCCATTTCTTTACTGATTTTGAGAAAAAAACCCGACTGTTTTGCAGTCTACAGCATCATCAACAACAACAATTATTGACACTCAACCATAAATAACTCCGCAAATAGCTTCGTAACTAATCGAGGTGGGGAAGGAAAGGCAGTTGCATTACAAGGTTTTAGTACATGGACTAAACAACAATGAGGACGCTACAATACAATAAACTGAATAAAGTAATATAAAACAATGTTAGAAGCAGAGAGTAAGGTAGTATGAAACATCTATATTATACAGGGGACTTCAACATAATCGTCTTCTGCCTGCAAGAAATTCAGTAGTAAATCCTTTACCTTTTTTTCCAAAAAAAAAAGATTTGTTATCGTAAACCTTCTATTATAAGCCCTGGGCTTACACAAACTCGTAGGGGGCTTTAGGGGGGCTTATAAACGGGGGATAGGGGACTTACTAAAAAAATGTTTCAAAACAAGCTACACAGCAGTGCTTCCCAAACTACTCTTTAGTTTTATCGCTTTTTAAGGCTTCAAAACGCCATAAAAAGCCTAATTCATTTCAATACTAGCTAGAGGGGGGCTTATTAAAAATTTGAGGCGGGGGGACTTATAATCGGATGTATTTTCTAGTTTACAGGTACCTATAGGGGAACTTATAAATCGAGGGTTTACGGTATAATAACTGGTTCATACAACAGATTGCTAGAATCTCTAAAAGAAATAGGTTATGTATGGGAAGGCAATTCGATTTTAACAAAGAAGGATATGGTGTGTTCCTTAGACATGCTATAGCAAATAAGACGCTGGGCCCTGGAATTAAGATCTTACTTTGAAACTTCTCGGCACAATATCCCAAACTAAAGATTCCATAAGTCAAATAAGAGATGATTAATGAGTTGTATACTGAAAGTAAAACATGACGCGGGACACAATGTGGAATCAGCTGAGAGCTATGATACCTATGTTTTTGTTGTTGTTTTTTTAAGTTGTTTTTCTTTTTCCATTTTGTGACAAATAGATTGCGTGTGATATTTCCCTGCAAGATTTGAATCAAACATCACACCAAGACATTTAGCATAATCTTTCATCTCAAGCTCACTCTATTTGACTCTATTAATGAAAGGGAGAACCGAAAAAATAACATTAGCTGTTCATTTTTCCATGTGTATTGAAAGTATTTGGCAACACTTTCATTTTTAGGTCCGGATTTATGCAAATTTAAAACAAGATATTAAATTGAAAATAATGCATACCATCAGTGTATTCCGTGACTATTTTGTGCATAATCCCACCCGCTTGAGGACTGCACAATATGTCGCCCTCTCCAACATTCAAGACTTTTGGGGTGACAAACACGGGCGAGATCCTCTCTGTTCCTTCCAAGATCACTGGACAGGCATAAATAATGGTTACATTTGGTTCAACAATTTTAACATTCTTAGCAAGCTGTACATTGTTAACTCTCTGGGAATCCGTGTAGTCCACTTGAACTTGTCCACCTGGACAGTGAGTCTCATTCCATGCCCTGCATTGACTTGCGTCCTTTGAATTTAATAGAAACTTCAATTATTCAGAGCAACAAGGACATAAATTCATTGCGGTTGATGTGTTGTTTAGACTATTCTCTCCGTCATTCATGCCAGTAATGGGTATAACTTTGTACGGTCCTTATACCATAGAAAACCTCTTGCAGGAGAGCTTCTATTACGACCACAATTTTCGCCAAAGGTTATTTAACAGCGGATCCAGCCATGACTTAGAGATAGCAGCGTACCTGGAATTTTTTATGACAACCACGACAAACAGAAGATTCCTTTTTATATCTAGTTTGCTTGGCGAATACAAGTGAATGACTAGACGAAATACTCGTAATTTGTTAATGTGGCTGTGGAAGGTCTAGTATTTGCGCTGATTACAGGCAAGAAAAGCAGCTAGCTTCTCTACTCATAAACAAAAGCAGATAAAGAGGGCATTAGGGAAAGTACTGCAAGGAGGTGTTTAACACAGCAACGAACTTTTCTTTCAGTTTGCGAGTAAACATCTTTGCTTCCATCCTCGGAAGCACGGGAGCAGGTAGTCAGGAAGACGGCATTTTCGTAGGCGAAAGTTTGCAACTAGAACAGAAGAGTCCCTGGGCAGCTATTCTAACCCATTGTATGAGTTAACCCATTCGCCCCTGAACATCCCCGTAAACGCCCGTGTGGATACACGTCCCTTGTATCGATTTTGACTTCATCAGTTTTAACGAAACTTGTGCAGGTGAAAAAGATATTTCAAACCATACCAAAATGAACATGATTCAGTCAAGGAGGCCGGGGAAAAGGGCAAAAAATAAATAAATAAATAAATAAATACAAAGTTGACCCGAAAATTCCAATTGAAATCTTGTTCCACTACCCACCCTCACCTCCTTCCATCTTATCCTACGATCCTAAAAGCTTTGATTCCTAAAACCTTTTCCCACGGAAATGAAGCCTAGTAAATGCCCAGCAAAAGGAAAAGATCGAGCTAAGAAAGGCAAAAAAAAAGGGATGGAGGGAAAGAGAAAAGTAAAAGCCAAGACTGCTGTGTCACTTTTAAGCAGCAAAAACTTTTGATTTCAGCACACAATCGATCTTCGGAAGCTGATATTTAATCTGGAACTGAAGGCCGCGAAGTGCACGACCTCTACTAATGGCGTTTTGGTGAGATCTGGCTCTTTATAGCCAAGCAGTGACCACGAATCGACTCTGTCTGGCTTCAAAACACGTTTTTCGGCAAAATTCCTGGGTGGGATGGGTTAATCCAGAAGTATTTGAATATTTCGTTCTTGTCAGCCAAAAAACATTGTCATTTTGCCTACTAACTGCACCTGGGTCTCTGAGAATATTTGCTTCGGGTAGTTTCGACTACAAAAAGTGTCATTAAGGTTTAATTCATCATTTTACCGTCTATATTAAACTCACGTAAACTCATACACTCGTTCTTCATTCATTCGGACGGTGAATGAGGTGTGAGCTACAGGAGCTGGTTCAAAAACCTTGCATCAGGCTGGCATTATGTCTGCAGTAGACGCAAACCTATAGATAGTCAACGCCTTAAAAGCTATAAGCCTTTGACATGAAAACGAGATTTACAGAAAGAAAAGAAAATGATGAACACCGACGCCACGTCATTTCACGTTTGTGCCATCTTTGCCTGTCGCGCGCGCGCTGAATTCAAATAGGACGAAAAGAGTCTACAATTGTAGACCTGGTAAACACGAAACCCTCGCCAATTTGTAAGAAATTCTTACAGTAGTTTTGTAGCATTTTTCCAGATCTTTACACTTTTGACAGGACTCTTTGGTTGCTCTTCTATCTTGGAAGTTGCACTGTTTTCTTGTACAGTCCACGCTCTGTAAAAAGTATATGAAAAAAATGATCAAAATAGTTAGAGTCAAGTAGACTGTTTTTATATTCTATTTTTCCTGTTAAAAAAAATTATTGGTCCTTTAAATTCATGTAAAGTTGTTATAAAACTCCTTTCCCCCTGTACAGAGGATGACCCTCTGACATACAAGAAGTAATTAATATTTTCGGTATTTACAAAATATGAACTCGGATTTAGCAATATTTCCTGACTTAGTTAATGAACTCACAAATATGTTGCTGGAACATGGATTCTCGTTCCCCACAGTGTAGCAGTGATAGTAAAACCATTCAGGACAGCTTAATTTTGGAGGGCCATCAGCAAAGCCCCCAACGCAGGAACGTAAGCTGTCACACCACCCACAAAATGGCTCTGTCACGCAGTCAGTACAGCTTTCATACTTTCCGCAGTAGGAATACGTACAACCAAAACCCTATAATAATTTGACAGAAGTAATAAGAACTTAAAGTTTAGCCGCTTCGTTATTTCTATGTCTATTTATGTATTCATTATTTTTTGCAGTAGTATTCAATTTTGACTCATTACAATCTGATTTGCCGATACATGAGAATAGAATTTTACAACAAGACACTTATTTACAAACAAATCGAGTCAATATTTTATGGGATGCAACTTGGATGTAGTCTCTTGTGACCCTGCTCGTCGCTCTTCTACAGACGACAGTGTTGTGTTTCTTTTTTACACAACTTTCAACATTTTCCTCTGCAGCCTAATTCAAGATCAGTTACTCACACTTATGATATGAGACTCAGCCCATACAATGTAAAGGCTTCTGGTGAAAATCTGTCTTTGATTCTTTCTGACCTCGCCATTATTGAAACAACAAAAGAACCAGGATTCACAATTTTCATCGAAAGTCAAAAAAGGAGGCCCTAACAAAATGTAATGAAAATATAACGTTACAATGGCTTTTCTTAGTGCAGTAATTTTGATAAGCAAAGCGTGTGAGAATGCACATACGTAATCCGTTAGCTTGTTTTATCCGTCCGAACTAGGAAGAGACTTGACTTACTCCACCCACATATGTGCCGAATAGAAATGGCAATTTTTAGCTAAATTCTGCGGGTAGAATGCGCTCACAGAGAACCACGGTTTAGAAAAAATGGTATCTCTCTTTCCAAGAATTTTTTGTTAACATGTGCTTGTATGGTGTACGTACGTCGGTATGTCTGTTCAACCAATACAAAATTGCACATTAATTTACTCAAACATAGCGTGCCTATTGCGATGCTGTCGTCGTATCAAAGTTAGTACATAGCTGTCAAAATAGGGCATTCTCTGATTGCCGTATCGCTAGCTCAAGTACCATAGCCATCGAGGTCACGCATTTTTTATTTACACACTAACCAGTTAATCTATTTTTATTTGATCACTGGCTCAAATTCGAATTTTCTGTGTCAGAGGTACTTATTTCGAAGGTCATTTAACTAGAGTTCGTACTTGACATAAGCTCCGCTCTTAGGCTTGCTTAAATCTACATTACGACTTATAGATATTTTCAGCAAGAACAATTTTGCCGTCTGTCCCATTCGAGTTGCAAAAAGAAGCAGACCTACCAGATATCCCGGATAACACTTGCATACATTAGGACCCATACATTCGCCGTTACCGGAACAGTTGTGCAAATCATGGCAGTGAAATTTAGAGCAGTCTTCTCCAGTCCATCCCGGATAACAGAAACATACCGCACCCACGCATTCTCCATGATGAAAACAGCCATTTGGACAATGGACAACTGAAAAGAAAAATAATAATAATAATGATAATAGTAAAATTATACAGCACTCAAGACATTTCCTAGTTCGACCGTTGAGGAATGAATGATTTATTTTTAACACATTTGAATATTTAAATGTTCTTGTGCATATACTGTGAATAAATTACATTCAATGAATTTCAGAACATTCCCGCTGAAACGCAGACGTTTAAAGCAAAGTATCTGCAAAAATTCAAAATAAACAATGTTTCTGCCTCTAGGTTTGTCCACTCTGAAATTGTCATCAGCTTCTAACATGTGGAATACGGTGATTGCATGGTCTACGAACCATTCCTTGCGAAGGCGGAACGGACCAGCCCATCTCTTCCTTTGGATATTTCTTGTATCCGTCCAAGTTTACAGTGCAGTCTTAGAGGGCGGTCATCACTCACTAGGACTATGTCCCCAACTTGTAAAACAGGAGTAATTTGTGCCCATTTCTTGTAAGCAGCCAATTGAGTCACATACTTTTGTGAACATCGTTTCAAAAAGCTATTAGCCAACGTTTGACGATTTTTCCAAGCACGAAGAAGATTGTTTTGCGAAGAACTGCCCTCCATATCTTCTGGCTTCAACGTTAATGACTGAAAGGGCCGACCTATAATAATTTCGGCTGGTGAGAGTGGGAGCGGGTCGCTTGTGGTACCGCTGCAATGAGCCAAGGGGCGACTGTTTATTTGTGCCTCGACTACTGCAAGTATTGTCCTCATTTCTTCTTCACCATCGCTTTTCCAAGCGTTTTTTTCAAGGGTGTCTTCACTGACTTTACCAATCTCTCATAAAATCCTCCCCAGTGGGGTGCGCGAGGGGAAATGAACTTCAAACGAATACCACTATCCTGGACCCTTTCCTGAGTAATATCGGTTGAGATAACTTCTCAGCAGTGACGGAGCTTTTTGTCAGCGTTTTTAATCATTTAAATATTGTCAGACCAAATCACATCAATCTAGCCTAGTCTCGACATCAGCCTTGTCAAAGCCAGCAGAAATCTTTCTGTGCTCATGCTGCTTGTGAGCTCAAGATGTACTGCACGTGTTCCACAACGCATAAATAGACAGACAAGCCTTCTCAGCTTTTTTGAATTCGTTCTTGATGTACAAAGCTCTCAGAAAATCAATACCGACGTGTGTAAATGGAGGGGATGATGATACTCGCTCCTCTGGGAGAGGTGCCATCTTTTGTACTAGGGATGTGGTCTTGAAATACCGGCATATTCCGCATGTAACTGCTCCTCGTGAACTTCCTGGATTATGAAGTCTACGAACCTGTTCTGGTGAGGAAGAATGACAGAATATTTTGTCTCCTCAGGAGGGCTTGATTTGTGAATTCGTCCGCCAACTCTGATTAACCCAGTCTCACTGTCAAGATACAAGATGGACCAGTTCATCTCGAAAATCTCCATGCTGTGTGCGTTTGATTCAAAGCGCCTTAGCCTCTTTCAATTCTTCTGCTGATTGCACTCCCGTGGTCTTTTCACTGGGCAAGCCTTTAGCATTTTTCAGAAATCGCAAGACATATGCACTTACTCGCAACAACTTCCAAAGAGAAGGAAACCTTCCTGATTCAATGAAGGATTTTATTTTGTCAACAGAGTTCACGTTCATAACCGAAAAAAACTCTATCTTCCCCTTTTATATTCTCTTTAGTCTTCAAGTCTGAAGGCCATTGGCATTCTGGCTGAGAAAGCCAGCTTGGACCATTCTACCAGTGATCGCAAGATATAAGTGGAGTCGCAGTGATTCCTCTATATGGTAAATCTGTCGGGTTGTCATCACTGGGGCAGCACCTCCAACACTGGGGTTCTGTTAAATTGTTGACGTCGTTGACCCGGTTCGATACGTACTGTTTGTAATGGCCAAGAATGCCTCGATTCCAGTGAAGAGCAGCTGAGCTGTCTGTCCAGCAAATGGTTCTTTGAATTCTGTACTTTAGTACTTGCTTCACGTAACTGCATAACCGATCTACGATAAGCGCGCCATTCAACTCTGACCTTGGAATAGTCATTGTTTTAAGTGGAGCTACACGTGTCTTTGCCATAACCAATGACGCGTGAGCAGTACCTGATGGTGTAACAGTTCTTATATAGATTACTCCAGCATAAGCGTTCTGTGAAGCATCGCAGAGGGCATGAATTTCTTTCTCCGTTGGATCTGGCAATGAAGAGAAATAGCATCGACGAACTTCTGCCCGTTCCAGCACTTTCACGTCTTCAAGCCACTTGCTCCATTTTGTCTGAACGGATACAGGTAACACATTGTCTCAACCGTACTGACCTTTCCATAGTTCGTGTACCAAGCAATGTCTTTGACTGCAGAGTAAATCGACGCAATAGTCCCAAAAGATCGTAGACCTCCAGCTTACACCAAGTGCTTTCTGAAACTAGCTTTTTGTCATCTTTTAATTCAGTTTTCGTCGCCCTTGATCTTTGAATCAGGAATCTCTTTCATTACATCTTCTGAATTACTTGCCCATTTAGCTATTTCAAAGCCCCCGAGAGCCATACGCTGTGTCAAATCATGATATAGTGTAATGATTTTGTCATCTGATTTGTCTCTTGAGCAACGGTCGTCAACGTAGAAGTCGTCTTTGACTACCTGTGTAGCTTTAGGGAATTTCTCGCTATTCTTCTCCGCGTGATATCTTGTTGTCGCTATCGCCAGATGGGGATATGGTTTGCTCCAAAAAGTAGAGTCACCATTCGCATGATCCGCGGGGGAGCATCAGAGTCCATGTCAAGCCTAAGGTAACGGAAGAGATCACGATATTCTTTGAGTTTCACTTGCAGGCACATTCTCCGAACGTAACGTCCACTTGGGAAGATGTGGCCATGCACTTGGGGTACCTCTTACTGCGCTTACAGGGGCACCAACGTCATCAACAGCAAGGGCTAATCGAAGTTTATCAGCAAGTCCTTTCCTAATCCAAGTTTTCTCAGAGCCGCCGTCAAACATGGCTTTCGCTGTCTTTTCCAGACCCGAAGCACTGTTGATTCATACCAACGCTGTTTTTACTGGCACGTCCGTGTTAGATGTTGCTGGATAGAGAGACGTTGCTAAAGGATTTATTTGTGAGGGACCTTCTTTTCCTGGTAATTTCCCGGATTCGCAACTTGGGTTGGTAGGCCTGCAATAAGCGATGATGAGCTCATCCACATAACTCCATGGAAGACTTTGGCTTCAAGCATTCATGTGCATAGTGATCCGTGGAGTCAAGACAAATGAAACAGAGTCTAGCATTAAATGCCTTTCCAAGCTTCTCTTGTAAGCTTAACTGCTTTCTACATCGGGCTGTCTTGTGATTATTCATTTCGCAAAACACACAACGATTTTTTTTTACTTTCGTCAATCTTTCAATCGGCCAATGAAGCCCGAAGTGCGGCGGATGAGAATTTTGGAGTTACTGGAAAATCAGAACGAACAGGTTTATGCTGCACGGGTTGCTATTCCACGTCTATCGCTGCTTCCCATTCATCTAAGAACTCCAGATATATTTTTGAAACGAAAATTCCTCGTCGTCTTTGATCTTGAACTTGAATTTTTCAATTAACTTTTTCGACATTTTCCTCATAAGCAATGGAATTAGAAGAGGAGCGAGAAATTCAGTTTATACACCGAGAGGGACTACCGATCTCAAATTGGATTCCTGCAAGTCTAGGAAACTCCGCACTTCGTTGTTTTCTATAGAATCAAACTTCGGTAGATCGATTATCGCGTCCACATGGGCTTGAATTATAAGACGGTTCTTACCGAGTCTTTCTTTAGAAATTCGACAAGCAACGAATAGTTATCCTCAGTCAATCTATATCCTTTTATTCACTCTGCAGCTTGACCCAAGAGACATGATTTTAAATAAGCGAGGTTTTGTACATCATGAAGCGTTTGATTAGCGTCCACTGCTGCTTTGAATTGACCCCAAAAACCGACCCACTAAATCGGCGATTGACCCTTCAATCTTGGCAATGGAATTTTCGAATCCTGAAGCGCCGTCATGAAGAGATTGCTTCCAGTCGGCTGTCTCTTGTTGATCACAAAACGCCCTACATCTCCCCTGCGCGTCGATTATGTTTCTTTGGTGCTCCATATATCGCGTTAGATTTATCGCTTCTATTTGGTCTTGTAACAACTTTAGCTCTTCATTAAGACTTTCTTAATTCGCCACCCAGAGTTTCAGCGACTGTCTCTTCTTGCATCGAATTGCTGTATCGATTTCTTTGATCGTTTGTGTTACTCTGCGTCTCACCGGTGTTCTTTTCTTCTTTAGCTTCTCGAATACCAGAAAATTTCAGCCGTTTCTGTTTCTTCACCGTCTGACGTTATTTACCGTTATTCACCGTCCGACATTAAACTTTCTTGTAAAAGGGCTCGAAGGACCAGAAAGACGTAAATCTCTTAGCCTGTCAGCACCTGTCCTTCTTAACGACACAAGTCGAGACAGTATACAATTGGAGTTCAAAGAGAGAATAAATGCAAAAATTCAGAGAGACATGGAATGTTCTCTTTATAATACGAATGAAATTAAACTTACTATCGTCCAATTCTTATTAACAGATTTACGTCAGTTTCATCCATAAGAATTATTTTGGGTAGCTTTTATCTGCCCATTCCTATTCAATGTTTGCCGTTTGCCGTAAACGTGATTTCAAATATCTCCAGTGTTACATGCCATTTTTTAAAAGGTAAGGTTTCTACTGACCCCACCCCTTTCTGTTATCATATAGCATACCTGGACGCCTAACGCACACAAATGGTAGGGGTTGATCACATTCGGAATCTGTTATATTTCCAAAGCTGTCCACAATAGAGCAAACCTCATTTTCTCGTTGAGGTACATCCTGAGATGGGAAATTGTATGTACGGTCAAATTACAATAAACATAGCTTATTTTCTATCTCCTAATGTCGTAAGTTACATTTAATATCACATTTAATTAACCCACATTTGTCATGTGTGTAAATGGTGCGGTTCATGCGTGATGCCCATTAAGCCCCTTTCAGACAAGCTGTGCATTGAGAATTTTTCCCTAATGGTGTAAATAGCTATCTGTTTCTCCTAACAAGTGAGACAGGTAAGACTAAAAGGGTGCAAAATTCACCTGCCAACTTCCTGCAACTACACAGATTGCTCACTTCTTAAACTTTATTCTAATGTCCACTACTGTACTCTCACTATGATAGAGCAATTTATGAACAATAGGATGGCGCAGCTTTTGAACCCAGTCTTTGCAGTCATACGAACCCTCCATATGGATTTTGCCAATCATCCGCGCCAATCGCACCTAAGATCTGGAAACGACACCTTTACCACCTTAAAGCTGTCTTTCGGAATTTCGTTGACTGTGTTTGTTTGTTCTTGAGGTTTCACTCGTGACTAGAGTATCGCTACTACGACTAGGTCTGTCGTCCAAAGTTCATCCGCCTCCCGCCACATTGGTGTTTAACAGGCATTTGTGTGCAATTATCTTTATAATGGGTTTGTTAACGTGAGTAGCGTTAATTTTATATTGAAATGGCTCTGTCATCCCTTGAAGTAGGCATGTTTGCCGGATTAGAGCTGACCGTGGGTTTCACCTACATCGGAGATGCTGTTTTGACTTGTATTCTATCCCTGACTTTCTGTTGTCAACCTTTCATTTACTTTTCTTGTTCAACTTTTTTGTAGGTTTGTTTACAGCCACTTTGGAGGGCAATAGAAAGTGCATTAAGAACTCCAATGGACATAAAGCCCTAGCGAATCTACATTTTAGCATTTAGGTTACCTGGCTGACGAAGTTAGTTAGTTGAAGGTGGAGTAGAAGATCGAATAAAAGAGCGTTAAGAAGAATAAGGAGTCCTGTTTCCTCTCGCTATTGAGTTTTCTCTGACAAACCTCCTTCTTTTATCACTTGGTGGAGAACCGGGCCAGCGATGCCGGTACCTCCAGGTATATAAAATGAGAAAATGATGTCGAAGATTTCTTAAACCCATAGGATAAACGACTAACAAGCTAGAGAGCCGATTTTAATGCGAAAGCGCCGTTGAACGGCGCATTCATGGAATATTTGTGGTGATTATAATTAAGTAACCTGTCAACTCCTATTTTTTTGGACCAAGGCTCAAGTTTACAGAGACAGCTAGAAACATGTTCATCGGCCGTCAACACTAGAAATTTTTAATTACTGTTTTTAGTTTCATGTGCTTAACAAGTACTAACAAGGTAAGAAAATGAATATTTCTTGGTCGATACATGTCCCGTTGCGAAACAATATTTTCACTTGGTTGATTTAACCCGGGGGGGCACTTGGGTATTTTTTGGATGGGTATGTGCCGCCCGGGACTCCAAATTGGCACCCCGTTCTATAAAAAAATTCCCCTAAAATTGATACCCCGTTCTAGAAATGGGCCAATTTTTTATACTCCGTTCTAGAAAGTTTGCAAATTGAAATAGCCCAGTTCTTTTAAAAAGATATTTCTTTATTTGTTTGACTTGTACATCAAATAAATGCTTCTTCATAATCGGCAACAATTTTAAGCAGAAGATAAAGCCGTCATCCAGAATTTTTTTTATTTCCAATCTTATTAAATTGTGTTAAAAACTTCTATTAAAAAAACATGAATCTGTCCCCTTCTTTTGAGCCCGTCTCCATCTCCCTCTGGTACATTATGGACTCGTTCCAGACTTCCGCGTGCCTATTTATCCAAGATGGTGGAGTCAGCGCTCGGTGCTCGCGCCAAAACACGCCTGCACTGCACTCTAAAACACAGGGTGCAACAAGAGTACAACAGTTTGCTTGTTAACGCTTTGAACCGTATTTTTAAAAGCAATCTGTCCTTGAATAAATTCAAATGGCTGCTTACAAAAGTGGCGTACCCCCTACCCCCGGCTGCTAAAACTTCTTTCTAGGTGCTTGTTTTTTAAATACAGTGCAACAATTCTGGTTAATCGAGGATTCGTGTTGAAAAAGCGCGCCACATTCAAATATGGTGGGAGACGAGGACGACAAAGAGCTTTGAGTATTTTTTCTTTTAATGATTCTCACTGAGAAAGGAGAAACGGGTTATGTATGCAAAGATGATGACAATTGGAAGAAACGTTATAATCGTATCAATCGTTCTAACAGTAAAATAGATTGCTCGTAGGCAATCAAAGTAAAACAGAAAACCGGAAGAAAAACGACAAATCAATATTTTTATCATCTCTTGAGGCAGAATAACTTGGCGTGAGTTTCCGGTCAAAAATCATTTTGCATTGTTAACTCGCTAAACACAAGACTACAGGTATTTTCACTGCATTTCCGGACTCGTTCGCCTTTATAAAGCTAAAAGTTTCTCAGTGAAAACCCGTGCAACAGGTATTATAAAATGTTTTTCGGTTAACTCTTGAGAACTAGTGAAGCAAAAGTTCCCGCCGTATTGAAAGCGCTCAGCTTCCCGACGTACATGGAGTATCATCTCAAGGATAAGTCACAAAGGACAAATATCGAATCTTACCTGATCTTTCTCTTATGGCCTTAAAATAGGCTTCCTCGGTGTCATTCGCATGATTTAGCTGATATCGGGAGTACATAGGGGAAGGAAGAGTGACCGCTCACTACTCTGACACAGCTTAACGTTAAGACAACTGTTTCAAATGGAATGATGCATAATGAATACAAAATTTTCTCACTTAAAAGCATAGTTTTAAGGGCAATCTTTACAGCGTGTTGTAGTTCTGGCTCAAATAGATTTCATCAAGACGTCTGGGCGTGCTGCCTGAAGACCGTTAGAGCGAGAGAAAATCCCTACATAAAGAGACTTTACGGTTTAAAATATTTAGAATTAACCCTATATTATTTTATTCATTCAACTACAAATGGAAATCGTCACCTTATGAAGTCTGGGCGCGCCGCCTGTAGACCGATAAAGGAAGAGGAAATCCCTACATACAGAGACTTTTTCGGTTTAGAATATTTAGAATAACCTCTATCTTTATTCATTCAACTACAAATGGATATCGTCACCTCATGAAGTATGGGCGCGCCGCCTGTAGACCGATAAAGGGAGAGGAAATCCCTACATACAGAGACTTTTTCGGTTTAGAATATTTAGAATAACCTCTATCTTTATTCATTCAACTACAAATGGATATCGTCACCTCATGAAGTATGGGCGCGCAGCCTGTAGACCGATAGAGGCAGAGAAAATCCCTACATATAGAGACTTTTCGGGTTTAAAATATTTATAACGAGTGCTATCTTTGCTCATTCAACTACAAATGGTTATAAAAAAAAAACTTTACGGTTTACAATTTTTAGAATTAAGCGCTTGTCTTCAATAATGGTAAACCATCTCTTCTCTATGTTTTACACTGTTTATTCATGAGATCAAGAATTTAAGACAGCTGTCATTGCGTTGTTTGCGTGTCAAGTAATCTTCCTAATTTTGGCGGGCTTCACCTTATATTTCCGCGGGCTTCCTAGGGATCTTTACTGCCCGGGTGGGGCACTTGGGTATTTTTTGGGTGGGTATGTGCCGCCATGTACTCCAGATTGGAACCCCGTTTTAAAAAAAAATCTGCCCTAAAATTGATACCCCGTTTTAGGATTGGGCCAATTTTTCATACCCCGTTCTAGAATTCGCCCTAAAACTGATACCCAGTTCTAGAAATAGAAAATACGCCCGCCCCGCACGCTACAACACAGGGTGCAACAAGAGTACAACAGTTTGTTTAATTAACGCATTGAACCGTATTCTTAAAAGCAATCTTTCCTTGAATAATTTCAAATGGCTGCTTACAAAACGGGAGCTTTCGTGCGTTCGAAATATTATACCCCGTTCTAGAAAACGCCTCTGAAATGGATACCCGTTCTAAATCAGGAGCTTCAAAAGCACGACCCCGTTGGGCGGCACATACACATATAGTTAATGTATGGGAGTACCCCCTCGGGCTCTACTGCCTCCTTCTATAAATTCTCAGGACTTTTCGTCGATGCTTTAGTAATATTCATCATTAACCGTTTCATTAACCTTAAAGTCAACCATGCTTGTTGGGTTTTTTAAAACCCAGATTATTCGCCGAGGAGCAAATATAAATACAGTGTGTATGCACGTGCAGTTTAAGAATATAAGAAGATCCGTACCTGCCATAGAGCGTATTGAACCTTTTCCCTTCGAGGTTGCACATCATCGGGGAATCATAATCACGGGTCATAATCAACATCGCTGACTAAAGCTGACTAACGCGACTAACGCGCACCAACTGCCAGTCCGGGTCACAACCAGAACTGGATATATGATGACGTCACCCAAATTCTCAACATGGCGCCCAAACCAAGGGACGCGATCCAGGGTCGCTTTTCAGCTCTTTGCTACGCCTAGAAATGACCTTTTTCCACAGTACCTTGGGAGCTGCGTCTTTGAATGATGAGGAAGCACATAAGTGTAAAAAAAATGGCAACCGGCGAGGTTTGCGTGTTCTCAGGAGGTAAAACGGCTGAAAACGGGAGTGCTCCAGCTCAAAGATCTTCCTGACAAGGCGCAAAACATTTGAAGATAGAAAGGTGTGTGACATTTTTTGAATCTTTGAAAATATTTTTTTGAAATCGACATAAAATTTGCTTGTTAATGGTGGTTTTGTTGTCGTAGTACAAAGCAAATTCACAGAGTGCTGTGCGTTTGAATTTGCAATAGTGAGTTTGCGCCATGCGCGAATTTTTGTAACGCCAGGTTCATTTTATGTTCTATTGCAGTGTGGTGGAAAAGCACGTTGTGTTTTTGGCATTAAGATGCCGGTTGGGTGACAAAACTTTATCGAAAATCCCGAACTGTCCATATCATACCTGGCAACCTCCGGAGATCTAAAATCTGGAGACTCTCTATTTTGCACTACATCCCCACCCCCCCACCCCCACCCCCAAATGTCAACAGCACCAACACCGCCACCCACCCCCACCCTCCCCGCGCCAACAAATTGCCTTAGGACATTATATGACATCTTACATGAGGTACATGGAATCAAAATGCGCTTTCATTATTGTAATGACGAACAAAATCTTTGTCATTGACTAAACATGTGCAAAAATGTCCCAGAAACTGTACAATGAATACAAAAAGTTCGAATTTTGTGAAAAAATGGACTAAATTTCAAACAAAATCACAGAAATGCCCCAAATTCCATTTTTTCCGGGAGATTTGGTGCTCTAACCGGGAGACCGGAAGATTTGATGAAAAACTTGGAGACTCCAGGGAAAACCGGGAGAGTTGGTAGGTATGCCATATTGCGTTGGTTGGTCCAAGGAGCAATGCAGAACTGTAGTTTCGATTGTTGTTTGATCGATCGAGCAGACCTTACTGTGGGACCGACATTAAGCTCCGAGGAGCCGGGTCGGGTATTCTGAAGTATTGCTACCAACTGAACAACTAAGTAAGTGTACTTTGCTTTTATAGTGCGACAGATTGTATTATTTCAGATTATTTATATAACAAAACGGTAAATGTCAGGAAAGACTGGATGGACATTGCTGCTAGAAGTCAAACTTACAACCTCACCACATGCGAGAAATGATGTGTTTTCATGTGTAGTTAAGTGAAATGTTGTTGCCCGAGATAGTACTAATTTTAGCACATGGTACAGTTGCAGTAGACTCTTACCAAACTTGTTAATAAAAATAAATAATTTATAGTTGCTCTACTGCAAATATATATGCTGGAAAAGCAATAGCCTTGTGGTTGGTTTATCAGTGGGCTTCAATCCACTTTGAGCATTCCAGGAATGAGCTAGCCCTGGCTGAGTTCACCATGCTGTGTTCTTGGACAAGACACTTGACTCTTACAATGCCTCACTCCAGTAATAATATTACATTTGGAGGTTTGGGTGGCACACATACATGTAAGAATAAAACCCTAGTATTTAACTGTGAGGATTATTTCCACTTTCATAGATTCTGTTTGTTTTATTTTTTAAAAGATTTTTTTAATCAGACACAGAAGGAATTTAGCAATATTACTGAAGACAAGAGCTACTTTCAGGCCGTACAGCACAGAAGTTACAGCTAACAGTAGCACTCTAGATGTATTTTAGTACAAAACCAACAACAATAAAGATGGCAGGTCTTACACTTCTGTCTACAACCATTCCCATGCACCTCAGAGTTTTACTTTTATCGCGGGCTCTTAACAATATCAATAATAACTAAAAATATTCTATTTTCTTTTAAGAATAAGAACTGAAGAACCAAAGTGACCTGCAAAACCCACTGCCACACAGAAGTGGATGAAGCATATCACTACAAATCATGTTATTATCCATACTAATTAGGTCCATGGGGTCTTTCATTGATGGATTAAATCCGGAAGCTTTTGTTTTGGTCTATTGTATCTGTCTAAATCTATTTGACCAGCCAGCCTCTTTCTAGTATTTTGGTAGTATCTACTTGACTTCTTACGTCCAATTTTTTTGTATAAGTTGTTTAGAGGGAAATAGCAGGAGGAAATGGGGAGACTTTGGCCTGAGTGGCTCTTTTGAAAAAATAGTGATATCTTCCCTAGGATATGAAAAAACTATATGTAGCTGTCAAAAAAATATAGCTATCATTAAAATCAATATAAGTGTCCATCCTGACTGTTGGTTTGTGTCGAGTGACACAATAATATAATATATAGTATATTATTACTAACTTCATAATTATTTTTTCTTGCAGCTTATGACAATGAAGCTTTGTAACAGGAAAATGCAGTTGTGATACGATAGGGGAACCGTAATAAAGTGACTGTTTTATTCTGAGTGGTGTTATTTGCTTAACCTTTAGTGGAATGATTGTAACCTATGCTTGTTTACAAAATACAAATCTTGCAACAATTGTATTGAAAACAGAAGAGCAGAAATATCTGGTGATGTTAAAATGATATATGGTTTCTTTTAGAAATCAAAACTGTAGTGACATACAATTTTTAAAACTGAACAATTAATAAACATTCACATGTTTATTTCCTACTTTCTTATCATAAGCAACGAATTCATACAATCTGGGTCACCCTGAATATGTTATGAGAACTTGCTTAAGGTACCTGAAACATCATCTTCTGATAATAACTGAAGCACTTCAAACAAAAAGAACCAAACGAAATAAGCTGCCCTTATTCAAACGATGTAAACCTGTTTATCGATATAATATTCACTAGCCCAATGCACATTGAAATAAGAATGTCGGGAAAATTTACATTTCCTCAACAGCCCTTATGAAATCAGGCAAATCAAGGCCAAAATTACGCTTCTCTACGGTATATATGCACGTAATAAGGTAGCGTTCACTTTCCTAGGCTCTCCCGAATTGAGAAGATCAGGCGGCCTACTTCTTGCGAAGAAGTCGTAAACAAGGTTGCTGATTAAAGCTTATAGTTCACGAGCTTCTGTGAGTCACGTAATTCCAGTAAAGAAAAATAAAGAAAACGACTTTTCGATGGAATTTTCCGCAAGTTCTAAAAGTCGAGAGATCGAGAGATCGGAAAGATTCTATCGTATCATGAGTATCTTTGGAGCGGCTTTCGAACGCGACATCGCCGCCATTTTCTCTAGGCCTTAGTCCTTTTGCGGTGTAAGCAATGTTTTGGTTTTGCGTAAACCAATCAGATGACAGGAAATCATATATCCAGTTCTGGTTGTGGCCCGGACTGACTGCAGATCCCAGTTACGATCACAAGGAATATACAACGGAAATGCAATGTAATGCGAATATTGGCCTGTAAAATCAGCCATTCCGACCAAAGCGTTCCGAATATATCTGGCGCGAAGGGATTCTTACAAAAAATATATCATTCAATACATCTCCCCTGGACATTATTTATGATTGACAGTGGTGACAAAGGAACAGTAAGTTACTTGAGGTTCGAATAAATTAACACTCTAGGTGTGCAAAGGAATGTGTGAACTAATTACTATCCTGGTCAGCGCTTGACCGCAGTAAGTGTTAATCACCATAGAAATAAGGCTCCTGGTGTGAGCAATAAAATCGAACCTCTAGCTTGTGATAAGTTTATAACGTAACACGCAGGGTGATTTTTCAAGTGAAGGTGACTAATGGGGGCGTGATGGGATGGTACGGGCTTTATAGGATCCCAGAATTCAATCAAAAGTAAAAGAAAAATGGAAGAACGGTGCTTCCATGATACAGGCTTTCCGTGTCAGGGAAAATTTACGCGTGCTAAGAGAGCTCTACTCAATTCCTACCAAACCGTATTTGTTTATTTTCCCCTGCAATATCAGTATTGTTGATTTTAACCGCGACTAATTGGATTGGTTAACAATGAATCTTTGATCGAGGTAGTGAGAAATGAAATGAAACTAATAAAGAGGAACCTTTTTATGCCTTTTTCGTTATTCCCCTGAGACTTCGCATTGTTCTGCAAGAAATTTTCCTAGAGCGAATGACATGTCAAGAGTCCTGACATTTAAAGCTGTGAAAGTGTTTTATTTTCTTTTTCCGGGTTCAACGGTAACATGGTGGTAAAGTACAAAAGCATTTCTCTCCTCTGGGAACTAAACTCTATTTTCATGTAAATTCTTCATGAAAAAAAAATTCTATTGCATTGACCTCCAACACGATCATCTTGTCACGTGTTTGCAAACTAGAATTAACTGGTTTGAAAAAGAAATAATAAAAAAAAGACAGGAAAACGGAATAACGGAATATCTATCAGATCGGAGGTTAAGGTCAAGGCTAAAAGTACCTGACAAACAAAAGCATTAAAGGATGTGGAAACCCCTACCGGTGCTTTCGCATTGGGATGAAAGATGTATCTCCTACCTTCCTTAAAATCCTCCTTTTCATAGTCCACAAGGAAGGGAGAACCGGTGGTCTTACTGATAATTCTTTCCTCCTCAATCCCTCGACTAGTTTCACGTCCTCAGCAGTATACATAGATATAATACTTCCACCTGATCTCTGTAAAGGTTGCGTGACATTTAGTAATTAATTTATCATCAAAAGCATGGTATATAACCATGAGCAAGATAGATGATTCCTCATAAGAAGGTGGAATATGAAAGTCCGAATAGGGCGTTGTTGCAATGACCGATATTTAATTAGGCGACCTCTACTACAGCGGTCGTGGATGCGGAGTCCTCAGGAGAGTACGTCACCTTAGGCCGTTAAATGTCAACTTTAAGCAAGCGGCGTCCAAACAGAGATTTCTTCGGTTCTCGCTCAATTGCTTCCGCTGTTATCAAGAGGTAATGAAATCCCTTAGTGAACAAGAGATGTTGCTGTGTTGCTGTGTGATTCGTACAAGACTCAAATTCTGCATTTGCTGTACGACCTGTCAAAGCATTTGACCTTGGTCAAGTTAAAAATAAACAATAAATAAATAACGCAGGGAAGTCGTTATTTGGGAAGGCAAAAGTGTCGAACAATTCCTTGATAAAAAGAAAACCAATTTATGATAGGTCATAATCCCAGTCATTAAAAAAAAAAATAGGATAAGAAATAGGACAGAGAAAAGTCGGTTTTTATACTCACGTAGTGGCGACTACGGCACAAGACAGGTCTTCACGTCTTCGACGAAAGGTGATTCCCGAGCTGGCGCACTGAGTAATTTTAATGCTTTTTTACTTCCGGCCGTCGTGCTAGAGGCAAGGCGATTTTGCCAACTAGTTTTGAAGTCATAATTAGAGACATCCATAGTCGTTGACTTTGATGACTATCGCGCAGGTTTTCAAAACGTCAGCCCCTTTCAACAATAGTATTATTCACTTAGAACATCATATTCCACCTACCTATAACATATATATGGCTCTTAGGCTCAGAAAATTTACAATGTAGATATTAAGTTGTATGTACTCATTGCAGAATGTCCAGAAAACCGGTTTAGTTAAACATCGGAGACGTCCTTGTACAGAAATTTGAAATATGTTAACTTGTGTCATGTATAAAAAGGTCTGAATGGAATTGCTGTTTAACGTCATTCGCCTATTTCCGAGTGTCAAGCTTCAAATTATTCTTGAGAAGCCACTTTCAGATAACAGGGACTGTTTTAAAGTGCACTTTGGTATCGTTGGCTAACGGTAAAGACAAATTTACCGGTTTATCCGCTGTTGACTTAGACGAATTGATTCACTTACCTCACAGTGCGCTTTAGCGTCTTGGAAACTGAACGAACCTCCACTGTACAAGAAGCACAGCTCACCGTCTTTAATCCACCCAGGCGGGCATGACGCTGAAATTCAAGGGAAAGCGTTTTTCAAAGAGCTGCATTTAAGGCAGTGAGAGTGGCAGCGAGTTAAGGGGTCTAACTTACGATCCGGCCTTCCCGGGTTCAACTGCCGTTCTTCTCGGCTAGTATGTTAGTAAATACCTAACAGTGACTAACAGATTGGATCCTGCCAAGTGGGGTCCGATTAGTAACAATCAATTATCTTAGCCTTATGTTTCATTTGAATTTGTCTTTTTGCTTGACTATATGTTTAGAGTGCCTGTAATTGGGCTAGGGCAGCCAACGCCCTTTTACTATAAACAATTAAAGAATTAAATGATTTATTTTATTTGTGCTTCTTTTTTTTTTTTTCTGGTAATCATTTCTGTCTGTAACAGCAACAATTGTAGTGCATGTAATTTGGTCGTTTGAGAAATGGCTTTTCTTGGACCTCTGGTCCTTAGCATTAATTCTGTGACTGATTTTTAAAGCACTGCTTAAGACAACTTACCAGAAGTCACGACCTGAGGCTGCTTTCGAACAAATGATTCATATATGACTGTCAACGACAGCCTATAGTCTTTACTCTTGTCCAAAATGAGGGGTACAATGAGTTTAAGAATTCCAGCACCCCACCAGTTGGATGTCGCATTCACCACAGTAGGTCTTCCTTTTAGTGATGTACTTATCTGATAGCGGTTTCTGGGATTCTCTAAGATGTTGTTATGCATCCTGGCTGCTGCGTTGCAAAGAATAGTCACGCCAAAATTTACTCCTAAGCCGACATTCCTGTACAAAGTGTTGTTTGAGAAAGTAAGACCAGTAACATATGTAGCAGAGTGGTCGTATTCCAATACATACTTCCCGCTGTTATTGTAAAAGAAATTTCCTTCAACATGTGCTATCACATTTGAGATCTTGAAAATGCTGTGCTCGATCGCGTTCTGGTCGGTTGCCACGTTCACAGAAAAGTAGTTGTTTGTAACTTTAACGTCCAAAAATGGTCCAGATATTCCCTCCAAGAACAGAGATCTGCCTCTGTTTAATTCAACTGTGTTGGCATGAAATTGACTCTTTGGCAGAAGGGGTACAAGTACGTCATTCTCCAATCTAGAATGGACAGTTCCATTTTTGTTCCCAGCAAAGTAATTGTTAAATATTTGAAACACTTGATTCGCAGCATTCAAATAAACTGCTCCAGGAGAACTCCCGTCAAGGAAGGATTTCAGGCCATTGTTTGTAATTCTTGAACGTTCCAGTCTGAATATGTGGCTTTCGGTTTGAGTAGCATTATAAACGATTCCGCGATCCAAACTTCCACTGATAATGCTTTCGCTTATTGTGTGTATGGTAGAGTTTGCTGAAAAGAAAAATAACACGTTACTCAATCTTCCTAATCAAAGCTATTCTAATTAAAATTATTTTGCAAAGCAACTGAAGGTAATTCTTTCGCCTGATTGCCTGATCGCCTGATCGCCTGATCGCCTGCTGTGTTCAACTTCCTTTCAAGTTTCACTGTTGAAAGAGGCGTCAGAAAATTTGCGATCCTCCCCTAAGTATGGGTCAAAATAGTTTTGGCCCTCCTCAAATCAAACGCCACAAAATCTTAGCCCTCCTCCCAAATTTACCTGCCCTCCCCCCTCCTACAATAATTAATAACCACTCCCTTAAATACCTTGACGTCTTTCATATTGAAGTATCACATATCGTAATCAATTAGCAACCGTTTCAGACACTAAACTTTGCCAAAATGCATTTGAGGAAAAAAGTGAACAGTTCCTGAACACAAGAGGTTCTGACCCAAAAACGATGTTGTCTACCCTTTGTATCCGATTGTGAAAAGAAATTGAACTAACTTTTAGCATAATTATGTAAGCCAAATCTTATACATTTGAACTGCGGTTGAAAGGATGAAAGTAAACGTGATCCTTGCAGTTAAATGAGCAACCTAAGCGGTTGATCCTCAGTCAAGTCTAAATTTTTCAGGTTCTTTTTAACTGCCTAGAGGGTTTCCATTCCACTGGTATTATTACATTCTAATCCAGACATTTAATTCATAGTACACCATTTGGTGTTTTACGGAACGCTTAGCACGGTTTTTGATTAGATGAGATGCCAAGTAGCCTTTCAAACCTTGTTAGCAGTTGCTTTAGACCGCTAAGAACAGGATTGATGCTTTACACACGGGCTTTAACAGTTAGACCCGCTTTCAATGGCACCGACTTTCTTGCAATGACCTGATATACGGTTGGAGGCGGCAAAGACGTTTACTTCTATTAACCCTATAAGCCCCAACATCCACAAACAAATTCTCCAGACTGATCTCCATAAAAAAATGTTTGACAGAATTTGGTTCAAGATCAAAGCATTCTCCCTTTGGTAACCAATTTTTAATTCTCGATGATCTGCTAATGTTGTTATGACAAAACTGATGTTGGTCATTCTTGGGACCTAAAGGGACCCCCTGAGTTGACCAGCCCTTGTCAGTCGACGGCTTATATTTCCAAAAGTATCGAACAGCATACTAAAACCGGTACAGACGGATGACTTGCAGATAGAGAAGCGGCATGGAAACCCTATTTTACAATGATAGTCACCTTGTTGGGAGTAGAAAGACTTACAGTTATATTTATTTTAGTTTAGAAAAGCGTATAAGAAAAGTAAAATAAAAACAAAGGAACTTACAAGGGTTGCAACGCCTGAACGTGATGTCGTCTATGACCACGTAGTGACCCCAATATTCAAAGGACCCCAGAAAAACCACGGAATAGCTGTGCAGTGTAGTTGGAAGTTCAAGCACTTTTTTTTTCCAATTGTACGTTGAGGCTTCTGGGTTCCATAATGTACTTAATTTTTTTCCAATGTTATCCTCAGTAAAAACTGTGAGCGATGCATGGCCAATGTGATCCAGCATGTAGTAAAAAGTTAAGTAACAATAGCCATGATCTTGCAACACCGGAGGGCTTTTTAAGGCGCCATATCCTCTACGGTAACGGTAAAAGCCAAGCGACATAAAGTTAGCTAAAAAAAAGGCAGATCAGGGAACAGAAAAAAAATCATTAGAGCACACCCAACTGCAGTACTTCTCACCATCCATTTTTCAACTGCAATGAAAACCCTTGTATTTGGTAATTTATTCAAGCTTTTTAGACTTGCCATCACATTCGCACGGGAAGTTTACCACTTGGGGATAAAGATGAAGACAAATATGACGATGGTGTTTCCATGACACCTGGGCGACTTCGCCCCAGAGCAAGTTAACTCCGGTTTCCTGTCATGGCTCTATATTTGTTTACATGATACCACCACGAAATGTCATGCCGGTGCGAGTCACCCCGGCGTGAGTTCACCCCGGTTCTTTTAATAGGGCGAGAATTTCACTCCGGTACGATATCTCGCAACGGTATCATGTAAACGCAAAACGACCACCCGTTTCGGTGTGGAATCGGTCTGCCGGTAGACTGGAACGGGTAGCGCGTGCCTTATGTTTTCGATTTGGAATCTCACGTGTATTTTATCAACATGAAGTGTACCTTCAAATAACGAGATATGAAATGGCCCAGTCATCTTGTAAACCCGATACAAAATCAAAAAGTCATCCTGGTATGAAACTCGCGCCGGTGCGAGTTTTCGCATGTAAACATCCCCTTATTCTCCTCATTATCCCCAACAGCAAACTGCCCGGGCGAATGTGATGGTAAGTCTTAAAAGCGTGAATAAATTACAAATACAGCGGTTTTTATTGCGTTGTTCTTCTTAAAGTGCTTACTGTATTCGCTGTAAGTTTCTGATTTGTCAGTTTCTTGCAATATTGCTTTAGATAGGAATATTCTTTGATATTCTTTGAGACTTGTGCGTCAACTTTCACAAATGTGTTAGTGTAGCAATTTAAGGTTAAATTTGACCAACATTCTGTGCAGCGAGTTCTACGGTGAAGATTGCCTTCAAATTTGCAGATATAAGACTAGAGAGCTCTGAGGCTTATTTGCTGAATTTAGGGAAAAACCCGTCGAGGGATTTCGAAGATATAACATTTTTCGTAAAAATGAGGTATTAAATATACGCTGATATCTCAAAGGTTTTTACACCTACAAGAAAATAAATGATATTTTCTCAAAGGTCCATTATTATTTGTTAATGATGCCAAAAATCAGAGAAATCGGTTGAATCGTTTATCCTGAAAAACGCAAATAAAAAACAACTAGTACGCATATAAATAGGTTCGGGCCACCTTAATAGCAGTATTTTAAAATCGATGCGTGCACCAATAGGAAGCCTGTGCAAGTCTTTCATGACAGGAGTTATATGGTCAGATCTTCTTACTCCTGAAACCAAGCGTGCAGCACAGTTATGAACACGTTGCAGCTTGTCTATTTCTCGCTTGGGTAAGCCACAGTATAAACTGTAACAATAATCCAAGCGTGACGAAACAAAAGCACTGACCGTCATCTTAAGGTGATCCTTCTCAGATACTTCCTCAATCTGCCAATGAATCGAATCGCTAGCATAGCCTGTTTGCATGTTTCATTAAAATGACGACTTGAGTTCTCTATCTAGGTTTGACACCAAGATTACAAACTCGGTCTGATGGTTGTACTATAGCGTTGCCAATCAAAAAATCGCTGAGAATCGGGTTCTTGACGAAACGAGAACTAAACTGAATGACCTCTGTTTTACTAGGATTGCACACTAACTTATTGATGGTGTTCCATTCTATAACTTCCCTAATACACTTCTGAAGGGTGCTGAGGGCAGGACGTTGATCAAGAGGGTAAATAGCTATGTAGAGTTAAGAGTCATCTGCCTAGAACATACAATCTAGGTTATGAGCAAAGATTATATAGAAAAATTCATTACCTGACGAAGGAATTCCGCGTTAAATTGCACGCAAAAACCGATATCGAGATGAGTGCGATATCGCATAATTGAATAAAGATAAGAAAAATAGAAAACAGTAATAATATTGTCGTTTTTATCCTGAGCGCGCGCTCCAGAAAGCCATTTCAAAGTCAACTGTGAGAACGGTCATTGCATTAGCGAATGGGAAGCAAAGTTAGTCGTACACGTTTGAATCTTTCACAACTTTATTTGTACTTTGTACCTTTCTGGGCCGTGTTCACAGGATTTTCTTGCTTTCTCGTTGTCGCGAAGGAAAGAGGCTTTTTATGCCTCTTGAAGAATTTGTAGTTCATTTTAAAACAAGAAAGAACCTCCTGCTCACTTTGAAAAACGCTTTTGTTTGTTTTTGGCTCCTCAAAAGGTGACAATGATTTTGAAAACATTTTAAAATGACATTGTACAAAAACATTTTTTGCAGTTGTTGTGTAACAATTTGACGATAGTTGTTACGTAGATGTAGAGGCGGAACAATATCACTTAGCCTCGTTTTCAACTCGCAATTCCACGCTAAATACCTCGCTTCGTTTAACAATCAAAAATGCGAGATTTTATTCAATTATGCGATTCTGTCTTGAATAGGTGCTGTATAAAGACAAAACAAGAAAGGACCGAGTATCGACCAATAGGACGCCCTTCTTGGAATAGCACAGCACTAATTCTATGTTTGTTACTGTCTGCTTGAATCACTACTTCTTTCAAGGAGTCAAAGTAGGCTAAGCAAGGAGACTCAGACAGATTTTTCTTGAATGTGCTGAAAGCATCTTCGCACTCTTTCGACCATACAAATGGGGTGTCCTTTCTAGTTAGAGCACGGATTGGTTCAAGTGTTGCTACAAGGTTGAGCAAGAATTTTGCCATGTACTGAGCCATGCCACAGAGGCGATTCACACCTTCCACATCAGTGGGTGCTGGAATATCTCGGATAGCTTGCACCTTACCTTCATTAACTTTGACATCGTCTTTCGTGGTTCTGTATCCATGAAATATGATCTCATCCAGACAGGTTTTCTCCTTATCCTCGTTTAGGATTATGTTCTTCTCAGCACACCTTTTCAATGTCTCTGCTAGTTTTTGCTGGTTGTCACTCTGAGGTTCAGCATCTGAGCTGTCACACCCTGAAATGACTACATCATCGACAATACACCATCGAAATCACGTTGCGCTTCATTAATTTGAGCTGGAAAATTTCACTGAAGACTTCGAGGCCAAAAGGTAGCCTCTTCCACGTGATGTAACATGCAAAAGTGGTAATCGTTGTGGTGAGTTTTCTGGATGCTTCATCAAGTCGAACATGCCAATATGCTTCTTTCACATCTAGTTTGCTAAAAATCTTCGCATCTCTAAGCTTTGAAAGCACATCATCAAGCACAGGTAATCGGTAATGTTCACGCACGCGTATGAGTGCAGCATTTAGGGGCTGAGGATCAATACAAATGCACAGTTTACCATTGGGTTTGTGTTCGACCTCCATTTGACTGGCCTATTCAGTTGGTTCGGTCACTGGAACCAGTACGCCTTTGTTTACAAGTCGATCTTGTTCTTCCTTTACTGCGTCTTGAATGGCAATAGGAACTTTCCTAAACGGCAGTATTTTGGGAGGAACACTCTCATAATTCTGAGGGTGGCTTCGCCCAGGTCACCAAGTTGTGGAGTTGATACTTGCGAGATAATACATTCTTTGTTTATGGTTATAAAACCAACTTCCTGAATAGCGTGCAGACCTAACAGGTTTTTGAAACCATTTGGGACCACGATAAACTTTATTTCTACTTCAGAACTAGTGCAAGGATTTTTAACTGTCAGGAAAGTTTCGCCCAGAGGTTTCAAGTTGGTTTTGTTCCACATGTTAAGGCACGCAGCTGTAGAAGACACTCGGTGTTGTCCTACATGTTTCTGACAGGTGGTGTTAACATCAGCTGCAGTGTCCAGTTGGAATTTGACATCAATATCACTCAAAGTAAATGTGGCAGTACGACTGTCTGTTTCATTGTTTAAAGCCATGAGCCATTGATCACCAGAATCACCCCCATCATTATTGGATTGGTTAAGTGCATTTATATTTTTAAGACAGACCTTTGCAGTAGTCACATGACTTGCCCCGAGTAGGACATTTGTCTCTTTGTTTCTCATGTTTGTATCCAGAAAATTTGCAGTTGAACTTTTAAAGAGCGACGGTCAGGAAATATCGACCATCGAGTGGCAAGAGTTGAAAAATCGATTTCCTTCATTTTTTTGTTCATAAATAGCTTTTAGGTAGATAAGTAAAGTGATGTAAGTTGGTCTCGCAAAAAGACTTTTATTTTCGTGAAAAGTAAGAATATCAGTTTTCGTGGTCGGAGTCTCAAAATGGCCATATTTTCAACCCGAAATTTGCTAACATCAACTCTCCTCGCGTTCGCAAATAAAGCCGCAAGGAGAAATTTGGACACTTTCCATCAATAGAAAAACTCTTCTTCTTTCACTAGAAGAGACTTTCAAAGTAATATCAAGACTCGTTGAACTAACATAATTCAGAAACGAAGAACAGGTTTTTACGGTGACAAAACCTTTAATTTAGTAGTTGTTTTCTGCGGCATTTTTCTTCATGTGGTGTAGCTCTAAATTTCCCCGGTCCTCGTTTATTCACACAATTAGACATTCATCTAAAGCATACCTGAGAATTGGCTTGTACGGTGGCTCATAAGGACAAAACACGTCCCAGAAACCAAAACACGTGCCAGAATCCCAAAACACTTCCCAGAATCCCGAAACACTTGCCAGAATCCCAAAACACGTGTCAGAATCCAAAACACGTCCCAGAATCCCAAAACACGTGCCAGGATCCCAAAACACTTCCCAGAATCCCGAAACACTTCCCAGAATCGCAAAACACGTGCCAGAATCCCAAAACACTTGCCAGAATCCCGAAACACGTGCTAGAATCCCACAACACTTCCCAGAATCCAAAACACATCCCAGAATCCAAAGCACGTCCAAGAAATACACTTTATATAGTTCATCGCTCATAGCACGTATTTAGGGGGGCTTTTCTTTGGGTTAATTTCGTCGTCTACAACCTTTATAAAATGTACCAAGCATTTCTATAATCATGCAGGTAAGCTACTTTTCCCGAAACTTTGTTACCGCCTCCGTTTTTAATTTTTTAGTTTATATTAATTCAATAACCTTGCAACTTCTCAGTCACTTGAATTGTTTATTCTGTAGCAAGTTTTGTTGGCAAAAAATTGTCGCACTTACCGTGGTTGTTTCTCCTTTCAGTGTACCCTTGTTTTTTTTAGCATGCAAGAAGAAGAACTCTTTACACTGCTAGCAGAGGCCTTTCCCTTGTGTTTCTCAGCGTTGTACTGCCATTCTCTTCGCGGTTTTGGCTGCTCGCGTTCTGTTTTGGTTGTTTCTGTGCCGAGGAAAATCTTTCCTCGAAGTCTTTCCTCGGCACAGAAACAACCAAAACAAAACGCGAGCAGCCAAAACCGCGAAGAGAATGGCAGCACAACGCTGAAGAAACACAAGGGAAAGGTCTCTGCTAGCAGGGTAAAGAGTTCTTCTTCTTGCATGCTAAAAAAATAAGGGTACACTGAAAGGAAGAACAACCACGGTAAGTGCGACAATTTTTTGCCGACAAAACTTGCTACAGAATAAAGAGGGTCCACAATAGGTTTGGCGGGATGCGGGATTTGGCTATTTTTCGTGGTGATATTCGGGATATGTCAATAAACAATTCAAGTGACTGAGAATTTGCAAGGTTATTGAATCAATATAAAGTAAAAAATTAAAAACGGAGACGGTAACAAAGTTTCGGTAAAATTAGCTTACCTGCATGATTATAGAAATGCTTGGTACATTTTTCAAAGGTTGTAGACTACGAAAGTAACCCAAAGAAAAGCCCCCCTAAATACGTGCTATGAGCAATGAACTATATAAAGTGTATTTCTGGGACGTGCTTTGGATTCTGGGATGTGTTTTGGATTCTGGGACGTGTTTTTGGATTCTGGGAAGTGTTTTGGATTCTGGGATGTGTTTTTGATTCTGGGACGTGTTTTGGGATTCTGGGACGTGTTTTTGGATTCTGGGAAGTGTTTTGGATTCTGGGATGTGTTTTTGATCCTGGCACGTGTTTTGGGATTCTGGGACGTGTTTTGGATTCTGGCATGTGTTTTTGGGATTCTGGGACGTGCTTTGGATTCTGGCACGTGTTTTGGGATTCTGGGACGTGTTTTGGATTCTGGCACGTGTTTTGGGATTCTGGGAAGTGTTTTGGGATTCTGGCACGTGTTTTGGATTCTGGCACGTGTTTTGGGATTCTGGCACGTGTTTTGGGATTCTGAGAAGTGTTTTGGATTCTTGGACGTGTTTTGTCCCTACGAGCCACCGTAGACTTTGGTTCCTTTAGGCAGCCTCCAAACGAAAGCATCGAAGTCCGGTAAAAATAGTGAAGCGTGATCAAAATAACTTATTTAACGGCTCCAAGTTTCCTCGATCGTAAAGTAACAAGACAAAAAATCTTCCTGTCCCGTCATCCTTAGCGACTTACTACTGTTAAAGTCCATATTTTTCGATAAAAGGTGAGTACCGACCAGAAAAAGCGCGTTTGATTTTTTCTTCTTCAAAATACTGTCGCGATCGAAAATGTTACTCTTTCAAGAATTGCGTTGCGTTACTACCATGATTCCGTGACTGTCATTTTAACGGCTCTGTCTCTTCAAACGTACGTTATGTCACGTGCAGTCACGGAACAGATTGTCATGCAGAGTTCATTGTTTCAAAATGGCTAAAATTGACCCAGTTTCACCTTTTTACCCCACTCTTTGATTGGAAAAAGAAATTTGGCAATGGGAAAACCTACAAGAAGTACAAAAAAACCAGCCTTTAGGCTGTAAATATCTACTTTTGTGCGTTTCGAAATTGGAAGTGTTTACACAATTACCGCCGGCCTACCATGAAAATTCCTGAAATTCGCATGGTGTCTTACAGAGATTACATTCAATAACCCAAGCCAATTCCCAGGTATGTTTTAAATGAATGTCTAGATGTGTGATTTAAATGGCATTAAGAGAATTTGGAGTCATACCCCATGTTAAATATTGCTGTCAAAAATGAGTAACGAACTTAAGTTTGTGTAATCCTCCCTCATTTTTTAATTATTTCAGTACGACGAGCTTCGCTATTGCCCTGAAAGTATCTTTTGGTGGAATAAAAAGAATTTTTCTGTTCATGGAAAGTGCCCAAATTTCTCCATGCGGCTTCGTTTGCGAACGGGAGAAAGTTAATGTTAGCGAATTTCAGGTTAAAAATTAGGGCGGTCTGAGACTCCGACATCGAAAACCGATCTTCTAAGTTTTCTCACAAAGAAAAAGCTTTCGGCGGGAACAATCTACTTTAGGTTTCTTATCTACCTAAAAGCTATCTATGAACAAAAAATGAAAGAAATTGATTTTTCAACTCTTGCCACGAAATTAAGATTTTGGTCGATTTTTCCTGACCGTCGCTCTTAAACGTTTCTCTCCCTTTGTGTGAGTTTTTGTTCATTTACGGACCTTTCTTGCCGCTGGGCGTTTTAGTTTCACGATGGGCCCGGAGAGGGCAAAATGTGGCAGGGGTCGACAGTGCGTAAGGTCAGTGATTGCTCAACCAAGGTTTTATCATTTTAAAATAGCCGCTTGTATTAATCACACAAAAGAAGCCGATTAAAAAGAAATAATAGTGGACATTTTAAACATACAAGCTATTTAACAATTAATGAATGAGGCTGAGTATCTTATGAAGAATTATGGAAATCGAGGAGGGTGTTATCCGTCGAGGCCGTAGGCCGTGGTGGATAACACCCTAGTAATTCCTAGTTTAAAAACATAGCTAAAACATGCTTACCTCCATCGATACATTAATGTTAGGTTTATCTTGGATAGTATACGTTTACGTTTGTCCAGCTCCGCAAATATTCTCCGAATAGCAGATGTCGCCCTCCGAGTTGTCTTCTTGCTGTTTTTGTTATGTTTTTAGCCATTACTTCGCCTAGTTCCAGCTGTAGTTCTTCCTCTTAAAACGAGTGAAGCGTCGGCCATTTTGTTTTCACAACCAAAACAAATCAACCTCATCCCCAGGTCTTCTCGGTTAACGGTTCATTAACCTGTAAAGGCTGCATTTTTGACGTCATTTCCTCGTTAAACACAAAATTCTTCCAAATTTAGTCATCAGTAACTGGTTATTGGGAATTATGCGTGTGCTTTTAGCCAATCAGAATTGGGCGAATATTTTGAATGAGTAATAAAAAATAATAATCACGATAGAATTAACAATGAATTAGTTTTAATTGAATAAAAAAAGCTTCAATGCAAACATTTTGCCTTGTAAAACCTATGAAAAATAGCTGGTTAAATCTACTAGGGATAAAGGGTTTTACTTAAAACAAAGAAGCATCAGGTTTTTACAAATTCGAAAAGGTTTCCTGATTACTATACAATTATTTCGTTCACCTTATGCTGAACTTTCCGAACTTTGACCCTAGATCTCTCGTTGCGGTCAATACCTTTTGATGTTCGAGGCGTGTCTTTCGCGGAGTTCTTTAACCGCTGACTACACAGCACCATGCGCGCAAAATTAGCTATTTGCATAACAAAAGAGGACAATTTGACCCCTACTCCGACGGGGTGAAAACGCATTTCGCGGCCACATTTTGAGCTCCCTGTACCCACCGTGTTTCAGAGTTTTGAGTTATTTTGTTCAAATTTGTAGAAGAACTTGTGAGGGTTGCACTTTCTTTAAACTCTTTGACTTGTCTATTTGACTGTTCGAAAGCTCTACAGATTTTGTTTGCTTTGTCGAGGGTTAAATTGTCTTCCCTGAGGAGTAATTCTTGAAGTTTTCCAGTCACAGTAAAAACTATTTGGTCTCTCAATATACGATTTTTTTTTTCAGAAAACTGCACGCTGCCGTTCTCGTTTTTAGTTCCGTGAGAAATTTGCCGAATGGTTCCTGATATGGGATGGTTCATTGTCGCGCGGGTTACAGCATACTTCCAACGCTTCTAAAATTCTATCGGGTTTATCTTAATCGCCATCATCTGTCCAAATAAAAGTATCGTACACTTCGAGAACATGAGGGCCTGCACGGGTGAAAATGATAGTATATTGTACTTTACCGTCCTTCTCTGAAGTTCCATTTATTTTGGGTCCGATTGGCTTTAGGTTGGACAGCTTGCAGCAATGTGAGAGAAAGTTGTGGACCTCAAAGCTACCACGAACATCAAAGATGAGACTGTTTCGAGCAATTACAGAATCTGTACTAATCGAGGCAGTGAAACGTGGACGCTGAAGAAGCTGGAGAAAGTGAAAGTGGATGCCACACCAGAATGCTCCAAACAGCTCTGAATGCACACTCACTGGTAACAACATCTAACCAAACAGGAACTATACAAATCCCTCCAAATTAAGAATCAGTGAAACAGTACGCGAGAGAAGATTAAAACCAGCTGGCCATTGCGCTTGTCAATATGAAGGAACTGCCTTAAACGTGCTCTTGTGGGAACCGCACTTGTTTAAAGTGTTGCATTTAGGCCTTGTTTTGGCCTCCCCTTACCTTGTCACCCTTATGTGTGCCCTCCTACATATTAATTAAGTGCTCAGTCAGCTTTTTGTTTCATACAGTATGTTAATAAACTGCCTAATCAGTGCCTTCCTACATACTAATAAAGTGCCGAGTCAGGTCTTTTCATTTGTTAACAGGCCCTTTGCAGGTAGCCATTCACGTGGTACAAAACCGCCGTACTGGTGAGCAAAAGTCGCACTGGGACAAGACAAACAAAAGGCATACATAATTTTTAATGGTAATTTCCTTTGTTTGTCTTGTCCCAGTGCGACTTCTGCTCACCAGTACGGCGGTTTTGTACCACCTGAATGGCTACCTGCAAAGGGCTTATAGCGGAGCTCTCGCGCGCAAGGGACGCCAGCAGAGCACCATGGGGAAGACAATGAAGTAATCCTACCCATCCGAGAAAATTTGGTAATCACGTGACCGTGCACCGACCGAGCGACCATCCGTCCACACCGCAGGCATACGAATGTAAAATACCTCCATCAGCAAGTATGGAAACCCAAACGCAACTCGAGGTTACTACGGAGGGAAATCGCTTAGCCACGGGCGTCTTGTAAAGCAGAGACAACTTAAGTGTCAATAAAGACGAAAACGGAAAGCGGAAATTGTTTCTGTATCCGTGTTGTCTAAAGTATTTAGCTTAGATTAATATTTATTTTCATGTCCACAAATTTGGGATATAAAGCAGGAGAAAGACAGAGAAAAAGTGAAAATAGACAGCAGGCCAGCGAAGCTCAAGGAGAAAAGGGCGATCTAGAGCGAGAGATAAAAAACAAAGGAGACATTTTTTTGTTGAGAGAACAGCATGAAAATTTTGTAGCGGCGGTGACAAAATGAGAAATGCTAGCAGCCACCAATGCAAGGTGAAGATGAACGGCAGTGAAAAAAATGTGAAAGAGGAGAAGCACAACATTTCCTCCATAAAACGTGTAACTAACAAGTTTCTGGAAATTTCAGGTTGTTGTCGTGCAAAACAACGGCAAAGAAATGTACAAAAATGTGTGCTGCACGTGCAAAGTTACTTTTTTGCTAATTAGACCTATTATTGTTTTTCACCGTTCTTCAGCGTTTGCCTTCGCCGCTTAGCATTACACGATTTTATATTTTGTTTTGAACAAACTATAAATATTAACGAGAGCTTCACTTTTAGCCCTGGCAAAATCTATATACTAACTTGCCTGGTAAGTGCCTTCCTACTTACTAATTTGGTTTAGGGGTTCCTGCATACTAAAAAGTGGATGGCCATTTCTTTTTATATGTTAATAAATATAAATTCACGAAGCAATAGGAGAATAAGAACAAAAGCTTTGATAGGCCTGTCCGGTCTCTACTAACCCTGATTGGTTGTTTACAATCTATTATGTCTTCAAAATAAGAGCGCACAGATTTCAAAAGCGCTATCTTTCTCAGTCCAAGTCTGAAGGGATGGTTTAAGTAAGTAAGTAAATGTAAGTTAATTTTAGTTATAATTGCGTAATGTGTCATGAGGGCAAAACTTTACGCTTAGGTAACGGGTGATGTAAAGATTTTGATGAAACTTTTAACTTGCTGCTGGCAATGAAGCGAAAAATATCAATCTTATTAACAACAAAAAACAGTTGCACAGGAACTGAATAATTTACGTCAGATCTCGTTCTTCAAGTGGTCTTTAGTTAAACTGTTATTAATCAAGCAAAAAAAAAAATCGAAGTAACTCTCACCTCCTCTGTAGCCATACGTGTGATCAGAAAATCTGTCATGTGTGCCATAAATGTCATTCCAATACCACTTCCTTGCCAGAGCAATGCCATTGAAATGACTCCTCGGATAGTTTTTCCAGCCACAATCACTTACTTCAAATGTACAGGGAAAATCTGTGAGAAAGCAAAACGTTAAGGATCAGTTAAGGATTCAACTTTTTATTATTTAATGATATTTTATATTTCTTACGTTGCTCAAGAAAATGGCAAAATCGTTATGATAGCGGTAAAAGTAAAGAATCGGAATGATACAAACCGTTGTCCTCTACCCGCTCGAGATGCAAAAGGACTTCGCTGGTGGCGAACCATCCTTTGAAAAAGATTGTGATACTGCTCCAGGGGATAAGTCTTCGTTTTGACAATGAAATTCGACTCCTTGAGGAATACTCTATGATTGTCTTTCTATGAGGGTCTTGTATTGTGATGTAATCTACGTTCTTCACTAATATCAGCCTAAGAGCGAATCCACCATTGTCTCCGGTTCGAACGAATTTCTTGCACTTGACAGTCGGGTTATAATTGGTAATGATGGGGCGTCTAAAGTACAGGAAGACATCGCCATCTCGAAGATCTACAACTTGCTCTGAAGCGCACAGCATGACTTGTCCGTACAGTAGTCCGTCCATCCACTGTCCATTCGGGTTACCAAACAACACTCCATCCTTGTTGTTTATAATCCTAACTCTCTGCATAGTAAAGTTCTTTTTCGTTGTCAGCATTGCAGCTCCCACTCCTCCTGTATTAATGAAAGAGGCGTTCGCGAATAAAGTTTCTTTTTCGGGAAACCACAACGTCGAACCACCCGCAGAGCAGTTTAACACTTGTACGGAATGGACGTTTGGAACGTACTGGAAGATTTCCAACGCTGCGACGTCTTTCCCATGTTTCATACCACAATGCTTGATCTTCGTGTGCTGTAACCGCGATACAGCTGCGCCGAATGGGCTTGCTTCATCGCGCACAAACCTAATATTTCCCCACGGTAAACCCCCAGAACAGGTGAGAACCATTGTATGTGTACAATTATCGTAGCTGCGATTCCAAAATGTTAGGGAACATTGGCTAATGTCAGATTCATTTTCATGGCAACTAGACATAATGCTAAACGGCGTTAGATCCAAAGATCCTTGAGGTCTTCGACTGATGTTCAAGGGCTTCTTATAGCCCAGCTGCTTGCATATAACATTGGCGTTATTCATTTCTTCCCACAAAGCTGATCCGTTTGAGCACAGTGGAATCCAATTTCCGTCATGTAATAATTCCACCTTTCCATGCCAAGGGAAAGTACCCCCGAAAAGGCGAACTGGCATTGACATTTTACTTTGATCTTTTTTCAAAAGAGAAAATGAAACTGGGTGACTTTCATTCCCATTCACGAGAAGAGAACCAAGAACTAGCATGCCGACGCCAGAACGAAACAGCATCTCGACACCCGGATCTATTACTAGAGAAATCTGTGGCAAGACAGTAACATCAGAGAGAATCTTGTAAGGGCTATGATTAATACCAAGCCTCAAGGTGGATGTCAGACGTCCACCTAAAAAGCTATTATCCTTACCAAAGTTACCACTTGGTTTTTTTTCGTGTAGAATGTTTCCCGAATCGCTTAGGAATGGGGAGAACATACCCCAGGTAAACTCGTAATTGCTCTCTGCGTCGAAAATTCTTTTTTGAATTTCATTTGTATTATTGTGGCCCCAGAAATTTAGAGACATGTTCAGCCTGCTTGAGTAAGATGATGCAAAGATGAACACACACACTTCCTTCATAAACTTTAAACTGTTAAATTTGTTATAGTGGATCGAAAATTTTCTGTAATCAATTCGTCCTGAGATGCTAAGTTCACATGCAATGCTGTTAGATGGCACGTTCGTGTTATTGACAAAGGTATTGTTCCTAAAATTCACGTCTTTGTTCGCCATTTGGAACTCCATCGAAAAGGCACTGTTAAGAAGAACCATGAATAAGCCTTCGTTTGATTCAAATACATTGTCATCTACCACAATTTCTCTATCCATCGCTCGTACTTCCAAAACGCCTTTTTCGGAGCAGTTATTGTTGTAAAAAATGTTATTTTTCACCGTCAAAGGCGAGTATGATGTCTCTTCAAGAAAAATTGATCTCCCGTAGTTCCCCTCGAAGATATTTCCATCAAATATTAAGCCTTTTGTTCCGCCCGTGACATCAATGACGCCCTTGTCTTCACAGAGGTTGTATAAAAATGCATTTCTCATAAAGTATATTTCAGGCATATCTCTTAAATTAGTGTATTGAGTTGTCCTGATAACTGAAGGTTGACCGTTCTCCATGAATTTGTTTGCAACAAATTCCCAATGACTTACATGAGAGGTCTGCTTGATGTTTATAGCGGGTCCGTGGTTTAATAGAAATGTACAGTTTCTAAAATATACATTTTCATAGCTGGCCGTCCAGGTTTCAAAATAAATGGTCGTGTCTTGGTTCTGTTCAAAAAAGCTGTTAATCGCATATAAGCTAAGCTGCGGCCTATATCCATAAACATAAACTGAAAATCCTTTGTTGTAGGTAATGCGACTGTTCCTCAAATAAACCGTTTTCTCACCTTGAGAGGGGACGTACAGTGCATTGTTAGACGAATTTGACACAGTAGTGTTTTCAATGTTCACTGTACCAGAAAACGTAGAAAGTTTGATACCATTGATATTCCTTATAAACGAGCAGTTTATGACATTCAGATTTTCGACACTTGCAAATGTAGTCTGAAGTCCACTCTTTTGCGAGTTACGAATCACCGACTGTTGGATATTAACGTTTCCTAAGATGTCAAGTCCATTGCTCAAGAAAATTCCCCCAAGAGCGTTGTTAATAAAGTTACTGTTAAAAATGTCCAGGTTTGGTGCAGTCAATCCTTCCCTGTTGTTTCCTAAAACAAAAAACACCCGCACTAAGACTAGTAGGTAGTGGAAATTATAACTCAATAATTCATAACTCATGATAGATTGAAGGATTTTGAATTGGAAGATGTTATTCATGTGTATCTAACAGAAAGGTCTATTCGGAATGTCCCATCCTTGAAGCCTTGATTTCATTCGCTCTAAGACCAGTAAGTAGTAGTATTAGTATAACTCAATAACTCATAGCTCAATGGACTGAAGGATTTTGAATTGGAAGTTGTGGTTCATGTAGCCTGCAAATACAGCCGCTTCTCCTAGCTCTTCGCCGCTAAGGACGTTTCGGCAGGAGGAACGTCTGCGACTCAGCGACAGAAATCCCATACTGATGATGTAAAATCTGTCCGAAATCTGGTCTGGAGTGCTGATTGGTCAACGTAGTAGTTGTATTGTTTTAGCTATTGTTTACTAATGACAGACAAAAAACAAAAAGCCAACAAGATCAAAATAATAAATCTTCCACAATACAGGCAATATTCCAGGAATATATTCTTCTATAAAAAAGGCATTAGAGTTTTTCTTGAGGTCTTTTGTAGAAGAGCACAAAACGTTACCTTAGTCGATCAGGAGGAGATATAAAATCAAACAAATTTACATTTGGAACTCCAAGGCTACTTGATTTCTGTCGCTGCGGCGCAGACGTTACGTTCCTCCTGGCGAAGCGTCTTTAGGCGAAACGTCACTAGGGCTGTCGCAGTTATTGTTGAAGGGTTAACAAAGAGGTCTATTTGGAATGTCTTATATTTGAAGCCTTGATTTCCCTTGCTTTGAAACTATATTTTCCTCCACGGGTCAAATGGATGCAATTCTAACCAATGATCTGTAAGCCGCTAAAGAAGATTTTGTGTGCTGTGAACGGAACACCCTAGATAAAGCATTAACACCTGCAAAAACATCAGAACCTGAAATGTTCAGTAGCTGTTCGTTCATCCCTCGCACGCATTTTTAGTCAAGTTCAGTTATGGTCAGTTTCTCCGGTTACGAGCTATGATGTCATATGTATGGTATGAGGTAGTCAAGCCATTTTTGAGTGAAAGTACACGTCTTTTCAACTTTTTTTTCAAAAATAAATAAGATAAACCTTGTGGCTAGAATCATGCAATGTGCTTGTTTATGTGCTATGAGTTCACTATCGGTCAATAAGAAGATTTAATATAAAATTATATCAAGTAGAGGAAAAGCTTGGTTTGTTTTAAATTGGTTTTTAACATTCACCCAGCCATAAATTTTAATGAGGCTTACCTTTAATAAGATATAACATGAAATGCACGGAGAAACCGCCATGGTAATACCGAGAGTAACTTTCGAGAAGAACTGTGTTAGTGTTTGACCTCCACACTGGACGGCTTGGCCATGTTAACGAATGAATGTCCCATACAGGCGCTGATGTCTTGTTCTTGCCGCTGTAAACGTGGAAGAGCATGTAAGAGGGAAGGTTTTGGTAGATCAGTTGCATTCCGATGTAGTATTTCTGTGGAACTGTGATAATGCTCTCGCAGCCTGTATCATAATTAATCTTTACGCTTAAATAGTATACTGGGCTGGCATTGTCTAGAACAATATGTCTATCGGTGCACATCTGCACATATCTTTTTACTTGGGCTTCCGCCATATTCAACACGTGAATATTAAGGGGGCTCCAATTAAAATCTGACAAAAATCCACGACCCTTTGTGTTTATAACATCAGTGTTCATGATCTTGACCAGTGGGGATTCCAAACGTATTCCATCCGATTCGGTGTTTGATACGGTGAGATTGTGCATGTCGTAAGAGCTTTTGAAGGGATTTGGGTACATTATTTGGACGCCTATAAAAGCGGAATTATCTACAACAACACCGCTTATGTTGTGACTAAGATCAATCCTCAAGGCGATGCCAGGAACCTTTAAGTCATTTCTGTAATCGAAGCCTGCGTAGGTAATATCAAGGTTTCTGATGACGCTTTTCTTTGGGGCGATTGCTAGGTGAACTCCAGTCCAGTAGGGAGTTTTGCAAGTAATATATGCCACATAATCGGAGCAATAGGGTAGAGAAAGCCAGTTTTCACGACCACAGTTTGCAACATTGTCATTTTCTTTTGTATCACATTGGAAATTATGCAGGAAGACAGTTTCGTTGCCACTCGGTAAGCTTTTCAAGTAATCATCTTCCTCATATCCCAATTGCCTGCATACAATGCTGTATTCGTGTCGGTACCGCTTCAGACATATCGGCATCCACGTATTATTAAACCACATTTGAAGTCTTCCTTTCCACGGACCTGGACCATCCACCAGCCTTACTGACTTCTCAGAGGGTTTCTTTGGGATAAACCTCACTCTATTCGTGCTGGTACCTTTGATAGTAATCTCTCCATAAACTAGAAACACCGCCTTTAAGTCAAATTCCAAAGTGACGTTCTCTTCGATTGTTAATGTGCCATTGGACAAAACTGTGACATCGCCAGTCACTTTATAAGGGCCACTATTTCTAGGTATGGTAATTGGCTGGTTCACTATGCCACCCATTTTCTTTCCTTGTAGACAGCATACTGCCCTTGTACTATTATGGATAATGACAGTAGTGGAATTGTGATAGACTAAAAATGGATAGTACTGAATTCGGGCCAGTTCGACTCGATCTTCGAAGTCGAAAATCCTCTCCTTTACTCTGCATTCATCGCTGGAGCCCCACCAGTTTTCTATAGCTTGATACATCATCTCGTGCTCCATATATAGGGTTGCTATCTCATGGGGAAACATAGAATTATCAAATGTATTGCGCGTAACCGTTACGTTGCCATTATTAATAGCTAGGACAGCCTGGGTCTTAACACGGACATAGTTTGTTGAAAACTTGCGGACATTCTGGTTTTTAAAAAAGCTGTTTTGTGAGATGATCATTTGGTGTTTCGATGTCAAGGATTTGAAATTGACGAAAACAATATATTCTCCTTTATTCTTGGTAAAAATGTTTCCTTGAACATTCAACAGCACCGGAAAGAGTGGAGGGGCTCTACAGTCCGTTCTGTACTCCAGGCCTAAGGCGTGATACCCCGTATTTTCCTTCATTGTGTTATTTTGTACACTTGCCTCCATTTCGAAATGTTCGGGACCGTAAAAGAAAAGGCCGTACATTTTATTTCCCATTACTTTATTTCTTGCAAACGTTAGTTTAAGGTACCTGTTTCGATGATGGGTAGCGCAACTTCCAGTCAAAAATTCACATCCCCCCCTAGTGTTGTTGGCCATTGAAGAGTCCACTACAATAACCCGGTAGTTCATGAGGCCTGTACGACGGTGAAGCATAAAAAGCACACCGTATCTGTTATTTGAAAGCGTACACTTTTGAATAAG
This sequence comes from Porites divaricata, assembly GCA_038088405.1. NCBI lineage: Eukaryota > Metazoa > Cnidaria > Anthozoa > Scleractinia > Poritidae > Porites > Porites divaricata. Next base: position 11,031,070 of record JBBMOI010000015.1, on the reverse strand, counting down.
TGCAGCGTCCAGCCGAACATTATCACCGTCGAAAAATGCTAAGCCATCTCGTTGGTTATCACTGACAAGACAGCCATTTACGTTAACCTTTCCTGCTTGTTTTTCTAAGTAAAATCCGTCACGGCTGTTTGAAACTGAAGTCCAAGATATTAATGATACGTTAAAATTTCCGCCAGACACATAAATGCCACTGTGAGCATTCCGAGACGTAGAAATGTTTCGAAAGGTACCTTTATGACACGAAACACCAGCAATTGATAGTCCATGCCAACCGTTCTCATCAAACTTAGAGGAAGTTATTATTAAATTGGCAAGACTTAACCGTTCGAAAAAAGCTCCGTTTGATCCCGTGTTCCCAACTATGTTTAGGTTTGATAATTGAACATTGCAATCTTCCTTGAAGTTCACCAGATAAAGTCCGTAATTACCATGACTACCAGCATTCCCTTTAAATTGAGCGTCGGACATATTAATGGTAGTGTTAAGCTGGTTTGTGATGAATAACCCCATGTGATCATTGTTATCAAAGTTACTGTCTGATACTGATAGCAATATGCTTCCAACGTGAATATACATGCCCGAATAGTGGTTTTTCGAGGAGTTTACTTTTTCAAGTGCAATCAATCCTGAAATAGTTTCCACGTTTATACCATCTTTATTGTTTCCTCGGAATGAAGACGATATGACACTTATTCTGCCTCGCGCCTCCATTATGTGAAGTCCTTGGTGATTATTCTGCGTCACCATGGTGTTGGAAATTTTGAAGCGGCCGATCATTTTCTTAATTAAAATTCCGTCGTTGGAGTTTTTCACAAAGCTGCTCCCTGATATTAACAATGATACAGGCAGAGCTAAAATGGAAATAGAAGATCCTTAAACACTATGAACGAATCACAAACATATTTCGTCTTGCCGTGCTATAGTTATATATCACAGATGACGTGTTAGTGACAAAAAAAGTAGCTTACGAGTTGACCACTAGTAAATTTAAAGTTATTTTCCATTTTTTACGTCTTCAACCGGGCAAAATGAAATCCATTTGTGTTTACAAAAAGTAGGATAAAACCAGGATTATTTCATAATTGTTTGAAAAAAATGCTGCCCATCATACAGGACGAAATAGTTCAACTTCCCTGTCAAGATAAGTCGTTCTGTCAGTCAAGTTATGCCTAAGTGTTGGAAAAAATGAGTACATTACTCTGTGTAATTTTGGTGGCTGTGTCAAGAGTGGCTTTAAAGTTATAGAGGTGGGCTCCTGCCTCCCCCCTCCCCCACTTCTTCCAGTCGAAGCAAGTAAAAAAACCCAGTGTGAAGAGGTTTCACTGGGCCCTGAGATCAAGATGGCCGCTTCAAAATTCAAAATACCCAATTTTTTATTTTTAATAACTTAATCTGGTTTTCCTGTCCTTATTTGAGAGGACTAGATCCTCTAGTCATTTAAAGCTGTTAGTACAAAGGAAGCACATTACATTCGGTGTTTTTAAGCCCCTAAGCGTTGGTCCGGCCGGGATTTGAGCTCGTGACCTCCCACTGAGCAAACCAACGCTTCGTATTGAGCTAACCGGGCAGTTGGCGTCAGGTGACTTTGAAATCCTTCATTTTACAATTCACTACTCTCAGAACAAAAACTGTCCTAATTAAGTAAATTTCTTAGCACTAACAATTAAATGTGAATATAGAAACTGATTTTGCTTCCCCATCCCTCCACCGCATGAATCATCATGAGGCTTGTGAGGCGCCGCAGACCATATAATTAAAACAACAGCATCGAAAAGGCCAACACAAAATAAATTTTAAAAAAAGGTGAAAATGTATTTGTTTTTTTACTTTCTACGTGAGACTAAGATTACCGCTATTACATCTTCACCCCGACGTTAACAGATAGAAAAACCTACCATAATCATCCATTATAATGATCTCCAAGTAAGCAGAAATGCCAACACTCCCTTTAGATGAGTAATGTAGTTCCAAAACAGACGAAGAGCCAGTTCTTATCGTTTTACCATTGTAATCACTGGTAATCCTGCTGAGTAGGTCTTTGTTCGAGGTACTTCCATCCATAACATTGAGTTCGAAACCACTCCCCGCAATTACACGAAAATGTATGTAGAGCGTTTTGCCAGCTGTTGCTCGAAAGGTCTATAACGACAGAAAGAAAGGACTTACATAAAATCTGTTAAGGATTTTATAGTTTATAAAAGTCGATGATGCAAGCATCCCAGGAAACAACTGACACCCCTTCGCACCAAATGTTGTGTCAACTTATTTAATTTTATCATCGATATTTTTTGGGCGCTTTTAATAAAAACAGCTATTGCAATCGCGCTTGTTGGATATGAGATGATTGTAGCCAGCTCGGCGCTACCCACCTCGTTGCCTATCTACCATCTCATATCCAACGCGCACTCGTGGAATAATAGTTAATTAGCGCAGTAGTTAGAGCGGGTGTTATTGTGTTGTGTTCTAAGTCAAAGCACATTACCCTGGCATGGGTCCCGGCGAATTTAATGAGAGAGTAGCCCTTCTATGGACTGGCGTCCTGTCAAGCAAGGGATAAAAATATTCCTAATCGCCTCATGCTACAGACACCAGGTTAAGCTCAGGCCCAATGAGCCACTTGACTTGAATGCAAACTTTAGGCCTCCCCTCATTATTAATTTCGTGGAATGTTGTGACTGTTTGATCCGAGAAGCTTCCAACATTTGTCAACATTGTCATTCTCATTCCGCCTGAGTAGCATCACAGTTTCCCTAGAAATGTACCGTAGAATTCCGATAATAACGGCCCTCGTTATTTTCGGATTTAGCAGGCCAAAGGGGCCGTTTCTTTCGGATGGTTAGAAAACGTTTGTAATTCAGCAGTGGTTTTACACAAAGAGGACGCATAACAGACATAAAAACGGTCATTCAGGTTGCATGCTGGTTACGGTATTCATTAACCATGTAAACAAAGTAAACTGTAACAAAAAAGGCTCAAATGTTCCTATACTATACGTCGAAAATATTGTTCGTAATATATGACAACTGTGATGACACATACACCTTTTATTTGTTTTTACGCGTTTTAGTTACTATCTTACCCCTATGTTTATGAAAATACGGTACACCACTAAAATAGGTCTGGAAAATATTGTGTGGTTTTTGTTGCAAATTAAATTGCAAAATATTATCCAACCCACTACCTACTTATGTTTGTGACCAGGGGCTGCTATTACCGGGGGAGGGAGGGGTGCGCGTTACTTTCGGGGTTTAATAGCAAGTTAAAAAATTAACGTTATTTTCGGGGGACAGATTATTATCGCAATTGTACGGTATCCCTTTACTCCTACTCTTACCTTGCTGCAGTTATTTGGTAAAGCACCACCAGATACATTTAAAACCAAGGGGAATAATACGTTTTCTGGATCGACGCGACATAGATCCAAAGCATCTGTTGGTATCCATTCGTACACAAATCCGTTCCCATACCTTGTTTTTTGAACAGTTACATTTCCGACCACAACGGGTGCTCCTTTGCTAGTGACACTTATACCCACAGACTCACATCTCAAAAATTTAGAATCCACCACTTTCAGCGGGTGATTCAATTCTTTTGCCAACATTCCTGTTATACCGTCTCTAACAGTGACATTTGACAAAACTGGAGCCTTGTTCAGTGCTTTAATGCCATCGAAGGCATTGATTATGTCGACGTTTTCCAGGTATGAACTTCTTTGCTTTTGTTCTCTAGTGGCATTTGATAGTGCAAAATAAATGCCTTTCCAATAAACCCTCTCTTTCAAATAAGGTATTAACGTGTCGCACTCAATTGCAACTTCTCTCCCATAATTACGATCTAGAGAAGAGAAGAAAAAAAATCCCAGTCAATTCCATCACGTTGTCTGATATCCTTCTTATATTAAAGCAATGTCTTATCTGCACATTTAATGCGTCACTCTACACAAAACTGTCAGTTTTGCTAGTGTTTAGAAATTAGAAGATGAGTCAGTGTATCGGTTGTGAACGTAAATGAAATTTCTCGCAAAGTTAGCAAAGTCGCGACAGTTAAATTGTCTAGTTCTTTACTAAACTAGATAGATTTTTTTTTTTAATACAGGAGGGACAATTGTTATGTCCATCTGCTACAAACACACGGTAAATCTGTATGAAAAATATTCAGGTAGCTGCTTCATTTTATCATACCAGTTCAAAACTCTTTTAATCCTCCAAAAGGCACCTTTAACTTCACGTTGGTCAGCGTGGCAACGCCAGCAAGTACTCTGAGATAATGGCATTACATCTTTTCTTTTTTGATTGGTCGCCAGCAAAACAAAGGAGGTCCGACTTGAAGTTGGTAGACGATGATATCCGACCAATCAGAATGCGCCATTTGCGTGGATACCCGCGATCTGGCCTCTGGAAGATCTGTTGTGAAATCTTTTATTTTCGACGCTGGAAATGTTTTTTCTTAAAATTTTAACTAGTGTTTAAAACTATTAGAATGCCATATCTTACTTCTGGTGGGGTTATTGTTGAAGGTAACTGCTTTCTTCACTTTTGCGAGAAGTTTAAAGAGAATCGCTACGTAAAAGCCGTCATGTTGAAATTCATCTCGTGGACTTGTTGCCTATAGTCTTAAGTTAGCTAATTTTTGCCGGAGACCTTTTTTTATTTCAAAGTTTGTTTTTCCAGTTTTACCCCTCTAATAGGCTTCTCGTTAGAAGCCGTTACAGTCAAACCAGGTCAAGCGCACCCCCCAAGAATCCATTAATGAATTTATTATTCGAAAATGGAATCCGTTGCTTGTTGTAGACTTCAGATTGATCTCTGCATTCTTGCGTGCGTAATGAGCCGTGAATTCACACGCGAGGCAGTTATGAAATTTCTACCAGCTCCGTTTTCCTGAATTTGATGTAAATATCTTCTAAGACACTTAATCCGTTCAAAGATTTTCAATCTGACCAAATACAGAGAAGTTCTCGTAAAACATTCACTGCTCATTACGCATGCAGAAATGCCGCTTTGAATTTAACACCAGTTACGGGAACGACTAACGGATTCATTTTTCAAATAATCAATTCATTATGCAATCTTAGGGGATACGCTTCACCTGCCTTGACTGTAAATAGAAGTATCATGTAATAGAGAGATGGAAGCCGAAGCGAACGGAGTTTGATTAAAGGGCTTAATGGCTTTTTTGTCCTCAAAGGAGCTGTAATTCTTCTATTCTTTTTTCTTTTTTTATCACGAGGTATAAGCAGTTACTGTAATTTTTCGTACACATTCAAGTTGTAGTAAAATGTAAAGTGTAAAAAACAGGTACAGACCAAAGAAGAATTTAGCGTTTTGCCTGATCGACTGTGGTCAATTTTTTGTCAGCAGTCACCTCTGCCTTATAAAACCGCCCCATGTCTCCGTCAAGTGATATCATCGCTCGGCTTCTCTGGAAACCGATGAATATAAATTATCATTGAAAAAAATCGTGTTCCTTTTGATCGTGTGTACAACTGAAAGAATCAAGTTTAGGCTTTCTCGAGGACTGTCATTTTCACTTCAGTTTTGAACTGAAGCATGCGTACGACGACCGGAATCCCAAGTTTTTTTGGGAATGTAAATTCCACTCTTCCAGGGTCTTCTCCGGCGTAATTGCCCCACTGACCAGAAAACCCGAAGACTCTGGGTACAAGATTGGAAATTTTTGGATGTCGCTGAAACCACGGCTTGATAGGTTTCGTGTTGAATGAGGTCGGAATTGTTGAGTGTCCTTTGAATTTTTTGTATTAAGTTATTCGGTGATTCCACCATCCGCAACAGAAAGAAATTTACAATGATGTGGGGAGGGGGAAGGAAGGTACCCTTGACATCCTTTGTAAGAGGCATCCACTTCCTTTTTGTTTTTAGCAAAAAAAAAAAACAAAGTACAATTCTTTAAATGACGATACCACGGCCGTCTGAGATCAAGTTTTTTTATTCGCAAAAATCAGCGTTTGAAAGGTCACTTCCTTGAAATATCCTTTCTGTCAAAGAACGTTCGTCTTGCCAAAATGTACTTTTTTTTACAGACAATATGGTCTGGTCCTTCTTGCCAAGTGACTCATCCTCCCCCTCCCCACACCCACCGCTCTTCTAAAAAGATAACTTTTACACGCGAAGAAATGGCTATTGTTCTCGTGAAATTTACTGACAGTCGTTGAAAGTTTCTAAGTCTGTTATACAGCGGAGCCTCCGCGCGCTCGAAGCGCATACGCGAGCGTGGAGCTTCATACCTAAGAAAACTTGGTAAATTATTTATCCCACAAACTTTGCTTACGACGTTACCGTACGTCCGTACGTACGCTCCGGGTAGAGGTAAGTAGAGTCAATCAATCAATCAATCAATAATTTATTTTAACACATTACGTCGAAGAGCTAAATAACTCGATCAAAATACGAATTCCTCCCCTCTCCCTAGAGAGTTTTTTCCCCTATCGTTTCAAAAGGCTTTAGAAATTATTGACAAACCAGAATCTGAATTTCAATTTTCTTTGTTTTGAAATGGGAAATGAACACAAATGTTAAAATACATGACATAGCAAATTTGAGCGAGTGGGTTCGAAGATGCGCAAAAGCCGGTGTTCAATTCAGCAGTGAATTAATATATGTTCTACAATTTTTAAAGCCACAAAATTAAGAGCACACGAGACGTAGGTTAATCACCTGGTGAAACGTCGGTGGTAGTCACTCTGCATGTCTCGAACAAGAATTAAAAAATGAATATCAAAGAGACACAATCAAAACTGGATTCAATAGGACCGAGATTAAAGTCGAATCTTGTGACCGATTTTGACGAAACAACCGGTTCGGTTTCCCAGGAAGTACAGTAAACATGTGATGCCGACCAAAAGTTAAAAATTATTAGAGCAGTCAAGTTGTGGCTAAAAGAAAATTCCTGTAAAAGATGCGTTACAATGTTACTCCACGCAAAAACAAGAGGTTCTACAATTTTCCGATAAACAAACTTTGTATCGGTAAAATACTTAGGGGAACAACTTTCTATTCCAACTGATAACGGCGTGGTATTCGCCCGCTGATCGTTATTAATCCACTCCCGAAATATGGCTAAGTCAGCTGTCCACAAATTATTTACAGAAATCCTCCACTGCATCGAGAAACTACTTGAAGGGGAATCAAGACACGAGTCGAGCGCCAAGCAACACCAGGTGTAGTCAATCGATAAACCGATAATCGATATCAATCGATAGCAATCGATACCAATTGAAGATTGATATCGATTTCCGATACCAATTGATAGAAATCGATAACGATTGATTTATCGAATGTTATCGATTATTATCGATTGTTATCGGAAAAGATTGTTGTCGTTTTACAAGTTAATAGGGACCTTAAGCAGCCAGGACGAGTTTGTGGACGACGACGAGGAAGACGAGAGAGGTCTGGGTCGAGAACGTCGTCCAAAGCGGGAAAAACAAATGTTTAAGCAAGCTCCCGTCTCGGCTCGTCGCCGAAGTAGGTAGACTGCACTGAATGGCTTCGTTTAAAGAAATACGAGAGTTACTTCTTTAGTTTAGCGATGAGAACAACACAATTAACGAGGAAGAACTTTTCCTACTCTCCCAAGGATTTAAATCAGTAAACCGTTTATCCCACGAAAGGTTTGAATCGAATCAATCGAGAATCAAACAGTACAGAACTGGTTTTGTTGTCCTATACATTTTACAGGACTTAATTGCCGGAGGCAAGATTTCCGTACAGTCCCATTCATTTATCTACTACGGATATACGACTCTGTTCACGTTGATCAAGTTTATCGGAAACAGTATAAAAGAAGTATAGTGAAAATCTTGCTTTCGAGAAGCAGACATGTGCATCTCAAAACACATAAACATTAAAAACAGTGTGGATGAAAATGCTTCGAGAGATTTTCCTTGGAATTTTTCACCGGTCTCTTTCATGCAAGGGTCCCGAATATCAACGCCTTTTCCTTTTCGAGTTAAATATTCCTTCTGGAAACGGATTACAGTTCAGAAGCATTTAAGGAGAACATAAACATTTTACCTTTACTCACAGGTTCTTTCCCGCCGAAGCCATTGAAAACCACGGCTCACGGTTTACCGAAAATCTCTCGAAATCTTTCCTCCAACGGCCCAAACTTCGGCAAAAAGTACAAAAAAGGTTTCCTTTTTTCAAACATTGGTATTAAACAAGGTAAAATGGGCACAGAAACGTCAAAGATTGCTTTGAATGCTCACGTTCACCTGAGGACGGCAAATCAACAGATGTCACGTCCTGAACGCCATGTGGACGACATCTAGGTTGCTTAAGGTCCCTAATCATCGACACAATGTTGTCTGTATGGTTTTATTGACTCATTCAATAATCATGGTATGCAATAGGTTTACAATTTTCAACAAAATACTATAGGAACAAAAACAATAACAGGAACGTTTGGTCTTTTTACCGATCTTCAGCCTCAGTAGCCTGCGAACCGCAGACGTATTTCCGGTCGTCGCTTCTCTTCCTCCGGAAAAAAACCGGATGCTCTCGCAGGCTCCAGCTTCAGCGCAGTTCATAATACAGGAAGAAGTTGCGGCCCAAGTAGCGGTGTGCAACCCTCGGCTAGCCTCGTTATAGCAACGCCATAAAGATGAAGCAGAATAACAACAAAATCAACGTTATTATGGGTTCAATTAGTCACATTAAGAAAGAAACTTAAGAATAAATCATAAAGGAAGCAGTAGATAACGCTGGAATGAGTGGACATGTAAAAAATATTTTAAAACGCCAGAGGACCAAGTGGGATGAACACTCCGCCTTGACAAGTTATGAAATCGAGAATAAAATACTTAATTTTAAACGCCTTTCTCGTACATTCGTTTACTAGATAGCAACGTCAGTCTTCCGTAATACGTTTGAAATAAATACTCTTTTGGATTATCGACTGTTGTCGATAATTATCGATTATCCATTGTTATCGATTTTTGCCAATCAATAAAAATCGATAATTTTTTTCTGTGAGTTCGATTGTTATCGATTACCGATATCAATCGATAGCAATCGGCGAATGATATCGATGATATTGCGATCGAGTGTATCGATTGATTTCCGATATCGATTTCTATCGATTGACTACGCCTGGACAGCAACAAGCAGCCACGTTCGTGTCAGACACCCTATCTTCACTTATTTTGTACAACGAAGGTCTTTCCTAAGTTCCTGCTACCATTTGAATCTCAAGCAAGCTTTCAAAGTGAAGAATTTGGTTCCTATGACTATGCACCACGGTCGCTGTCACTGCTTTATCAAGTCTTTCGTTATGTGGGGGTTTTCAAGACTAAAGTTTTGTATTTCAAGATTAAAAATACGGCGATAAGAGACACAAATGAAAATAGAAAGTTCAAAAGAATGCTCAGATTTCTTTTTGTGAACAAACGAGAGCCTTTCGCTATAAAATTGTCTTTCGAGTAATTCAATCTTGTTTTCTTCACGGTCGATCTATGCGGATCAGAGCGCTTGGCTTGTTTTAAACCACCCGAGGCAGTGAGGTGTTTGAAGAAACTTGAGGTACATTCTGTATACTCTATGGTCAAGGAAAGTACGGAAAACGGAATTTTTGTATTTATAAAGATTTCATAGACGTTTTCTACTTTTTTACATCGGCGTGAAAGATAACCACAAAATGTTCATTTTAAATCGATTTTTTTGCTATGTGCTCAGCCGATTTAACTTGCGTGAACGGCTTCACGATCCAGTTACGAGAATTGCTTTTTAGGATTAACTTACAGGTATGTGAATAAAAAAAATCAAGAAAATAAATTTAAATTATTCATCTGTCATTGCTCATTCATAACATTAGCTGAAAACACGATCGTGAGACTATACAGATCGTGAGATTTTTAGAAATACTTCAGACCTGCTACTCCCCATTTTTGAATTAAAGCTGAAGTGTTGCTTTGTACATGTTCCATTGAACTGCTATTCAATGCGAGAGAGTAGAAGACGAGGTTTGTTGGAAAGACAACTTGAAAATTTCACATCGGCGATGAGAACGACGGAAAGTGAGCACGTGCGACATTTTTCCACAAAGTGCATAACTATAAATTTTCTCCTTGTGGTCGTGCAAAACCGTGACAGCAGGGAAATTAAATGCACAAAAAAGTGTGCTGCACGTGCAAAGTTGTTTTTTGTTGCTAATTACAGTATTGATTTTTTGAGATTCGCGTTGCTGTCGCCGTTAAGCATTGTTCCCGAGAATACCCGCATGTCTGACTAGCAATAAAGAGTTTAAGGGCCTGTTTAAATAGAGGTGAGGGACCCCAGGTATGTGAGGCAACCCGTGGGCAATGGCTCAGCCCACCTATCATGTAAACGTGATCTCATTAAAATGAGAGTTAATACGGACTGACGGTTCACCCTACCAAGTATGCGCCACAATGGCTTATTCATACAGTTATTTCGAGAAAGGTTGTCGGAAAAAATTTGCCCGCGACAATCCCGAAAGGTAATATGGGATATGATCGATACACTGTTCCTGACGGCTGTACCTGTCGAACTTACTTTTGTTGCTTTCCTTTAGCACTCGCAAACACATTTCCATGGCCTTTCGTGCCAATTCTTTCAAATTTCTTTGAAGAACAGTAAACTCAAAACCACCCACAATGTCTTTCGGGATTGTCGTGCGCACTTTTTCCGACAACCTTTCTCGAAACAGCTGTATGCGTAAATGTCCTACCATTTCTCCCAGTGCGCTAAACCTAGCTTAATCGTACCCTAGTACCCTGAACGAGCAGGACAGTGCGTGACCCACGCCCCTTCTGACTAATCCTATATCTTCGTCCCTGAGTACCGTTCAATACAGTAACCCCAGTAACGGAAACGAAAAACAGTTAGAGTTAGCAGGGAATTCGAGTTATTGGGGTAACTTTCAGTGAAATCATGATCAAGGAAAAGGAAATTTAGTTCGTGTTAGTAAGGAATCCGAGTTATCCGAGTTCGAGTTATCGAGGTTCTCCTGTATACTCTTTTCTATTTTAATTTGACGATCAAATATCGATGTATTGCCCTTTGTTCCCTCTATATCTTATGAACTTACAGCAACGATATCCAGCTCGGTGTCTGCATTGAAAAAGGCTCTGCTCATTCCCATTGCAGTTTACATCGCTTATCCACACTGTGTCACTGCTAGCAGGGAGAAAATAGTATCTCTTAGCACCCAAGAAGCCAAGTTGCCTGCATGCCACCTGAGTATTTTCGAAATTCCAAGTACTGTAGTAGTCTTCATAGCAAACCACTCCCCACTGTCCGTTCCACTCCAGCTCCAAACGGCCGTTTTTGTACGATGAACCATCCACCAGCCTTATTCCAGGGTTGTATAATTTAGTGCTATTACAGAACTTAGTTTCCTTACAAGATATTGATCGGAAAGTGATTCTTTGAGACCTTGTCCCCTTGGCGAGTAATGTTCCTTGAACATGAACTCCGACATTTGGAACCACAAGAAATTCGGTACCGGCCTCTATAAAAACAGAGGCATTCTGAGAAATAACCAGGTCACCTGTAACCAGGTACGGTCCGTCTGCATAGGTGAAGGTCTGGTTCCTACTGACACTGCCGTTAATTTCGAGGAAAGTCAGGTTGGCGCAGTATACGAGCTTGGGGAAGACAAACAAGAAAGCAGCCAACGAAAATTGCATACTGACTTATCTGCACTGTTCACATCCCAGTCTATAGAGGGAGCTGCTGATTGAACAGACCTGTGAACAATGATATAATGAAAAAAACAACAATTATTAATAGTAATGACAATGGATTGATTCTGAGCTTCGCTTAAATTGCTTAGTTTTACGTAGTCGGCCACATCATATTACAGTTTATAATTAACGTAAGGCTATATCAATACCGCCTAACACGTGGCAGAGGCCATTTATTTAGTTTGAATAAGTGATTGAAGCAAAATAAGTCCAAGACATCTTGTATCGTAATTTTATTAGACCCTCCCTACCCACCCGCTTTCGGGTCGAGAGGTTTGTCTGTAGCATGGATTGATGGTGTAGGTAGTCGTATGTTTTCCGGGCTAGTCATTTCACAGAATAAACCTCGCAGTGTGCCAAATAAAGGAGTGTGGCTGCTCTTTGTGTTTTAATGAGGCCATAGTAGCAAGGAGAATTATAATGATAATGCTAATGGTAATGATTTTGATAATAATGATAATGATAATGAATTAAAAATATATACATTTGAAAAAAAAAATCAATTAAGAAACGGTTCATCATAATGATAATAATAATAATAAAATAATAATAATAATGTTAACAGGCGTTTTTCAGGGCACAATCTAGTCTTCAGTCATTCAGTAATAGTTTCCTAATAGATTTCAAGAGGTCAACAATTTTCTGGTCGCCTGAAAAACCGAATCGACATCCGAAGTTAAAACGAGCTAAAACGGCCTTTGTTTTTTATCTCTTCATTAGAGAAAGCTAAGTATATGACAAAGAGTTTAAGATTTTCTTGCGGAATAAACCAATATTTAGAATTTACAAGCCACTTTGTATGGACGGTACAAAGAGACTTTTCCGCAAGATTTTTTTCAAAGCCGCTGGCAAACTGCAAACTGGAGGAGAATATTTAGAAAAATTTGGGAGTTTATGAACTCTCACCGTCTGAGTAAATGGCGTCATTGCTGTTATAAATTAGACATACATCATACATGTTTGTTTAGTCAGGGAGTGGGGAGGGGGTATGGGTAACCAACCCAGCTGTGCCCTGCGTAAACCAAACGCCAAACTTGAGGTCTATAAAGCGTTTCAGGATCGCTTGACTTTTCTTGATCGACATATGACAGTTTAGATTAGCTGGATTTTTTCGATTTGTCAAATTTACTGATAATAGAGAACTTCCGGTCATTTAGTGTTTTGAAAACCTTGACCGGCCGTTGACGTGATCGCCTGGGGGAGGGGAGAATTTTGGGTTAAACAAGGTGAAATTTTGCCGATCCCCCCTTTGAATGTTACTTCACTGATAAAAAGAAGTGATTCCCCCAAATTGCTGGTTTTCAGTGTCACGCCATTCAAAACTGATCAAAACAAAGATCAAAACCGTTCTATAGATAAAGTCCAGAATCTGGGAAATGAAAGGAGGTACAAATACAAACGGCCTCGCCAAGATTCAGGTCAGAGGAATATTTCGTATACGAGATATCCGAAGAAATGTTTTATCGAAACTTATAGAGATTTGTTGGAGACGCCATACTGGCCGCTCACCTGGATGAGCTCCAACATGGCGGACGGAAACCATCAGAAACATCTGTTACCGAGTTTTGCTACAAAAGCGTGAATTTATTTTTCAGGAAACTCATAGTAATACTCATAGTAATACTTGAACATTTTAGATAGCAAAATTTCCTGAAATAAGTTACTTTTTTCACCTACATGACAGCTCTCCTGGCCGTCATGTAAATCCCGCGTCACGCAAAAGCTTAGAAATTCAAGCGTACTCTATCACAAAACCAAGAACCCTTTTGAAGCGAAAATTTGTATGAAAATTAGTTTTCAGCTGCTCTAATGCACCGTGAAAGTAAAACCTCGATAGTTTGAATTTTAATGAAGTCATGTGAAAAACAACATTTGATGACTAATTCGCAATCCTGGCCCACATGCATTTTCCAAGCAAATTTGAGTGGTTCCCCTTCTGAATCCTTCCAAAGTTTTCAGCGATCCCACCTTTTGGGTTCTCAGTTACGACTGATCCCCCCTCTTGTTCTCCCAAAAATAAAGTGATTCCCCCCCTAAAATACCCCCCCTCCCCGCAGGCCTGGGTAAACCAAACGCTAAACTTGAGATCTATAAAGCATTTCAGGATCGCTTAACTTTTCTTAATCGACATATGATAGTTTGGATTGGCTCCGGTTTAGATAAGTCAAATGTATTGAAAGTACCGTACTGCCGGTCATTTAGTGCTTTAAAAACCTTGTTGACCGGTTACCGGCCATATAGCCACAGTATATTCTCCGAAATATCAAAGTGACATTTCTCAATGAATAGATAGCCGGTTGCCACTTCCGAGAATTTTTGGAATTAAAGGAGGACAGAGAGTTCTTGAATCTAGCTAGCTCAGTGCTCGATAACGCTGGGGTAATACTTTTCTTTTCAGAGTCAAACATTGAATGTATGAAAATTTAGACGCAATACGAACTGATTTCAAGAGAAAAGGATAAATGTTCGAATACTGACACGACCTTTGCAGCTACAAGGCAGTAAAACCACATAGAAAATTCCAAGAAATTTTATTTCTAAAAGAAAACATTAAAATCTTTCTAGCAGGACCAAAAATGTTATTTTCCTGGCATCAAATCATTATTGGTTATACAGAACTATAGAGGAATAAAAAACAAAACTCTTAACAATGACAATAAACAACGTTTCGAAAATAAGGGCGTTTATGCTAGCGGCGTATGAACGCACAGTGGAGTCGGTTGAGACGATTAGAAAACGGATTGAAATTGCCGCTTTAGATGGAGACATTTTAATTTGTATTGACCCTTTGTATTTTAGTTTAGTTTACTCTTGTACTGGTGGCGTGGAGAATGTCACGAAACTGAGGCGATGTTAGTTGTTGTCTTCTTATAATACTGAAATGAACGCCGTTTGTTTCATGCAAGGCATTTGTTTAAACCGGGAGTAATCACCGTAACTATTCCTCAGTCGCTTTATACACCAAATATCACTGCTTACCGCTGCAGAACTGAAAGATCACACAATTAAATTATCCGTACAAGCTTTGCGAAGACTGCCTCCCTAAATTACAACTGTCACTGTTTAAACATTTGGCGTCTTTGCGGTTGATTTACAGCTATTTTATTCATCGAGAAAGGCTCGTTGTGCGATAAAGTGCACGCGGCATTTTGGGTGGTTTTGAGTTCACTGTTTTTGAAAGAAATTTGATAGAATGGCAGGAGAATTCATGGACGTATGTTTGCCAGTTCTAAAGGAAAGCAACAAAAGTAGGTTCGACAGCCACAGTGTCAGGAACAGTGCATTGAGCATATCCCATATTACCTTTAGGGATTGTCGCGGCACGATTTTTCCGACAACTTTTCTCGAAATATATAGCTGAATGAAATTTTAACGTTTTCACGACAAGAGCGTTTTAGCTCTGCACTTTGGTTTATTTCAGGGGCAGAAATTTCTAAGGGGATACGGTTCGACAAGTACTTAAAATTTGTAGGTGAAGACTAACTCATCTAGGATTTTCGTTTGAGAGAATTAATTAAAGCCGTGGCTTGAGAATAGTATTAAAGCATATGTACGAGTATACACACACTTTTATTTTACTTGAGTGAAGTCCAAGCTCAATTGACTTTCTAGGGTCCTGCGACCTACCGATGATTCTTCAGTTTGGTTCAGTATTGCCGATGCAAGAGGACGTTTTGTTCAAATAAGAAGGAATGTACTTGAGATTAATTGCAAGTTTTCTAGGAAATCTCAAATGGCATCTTTTCAATGACATTGTCGCCATTCCTAAAAAAAATGTTGCACAGGAAGGAAAAAGGGAAACCTAGGGAGCTAACTGAGGCTAGATTTGCCGCGCTTGGTAAGGCTAGAATAATAACCTTTGTTCTGAGTTACCCTCGTCTGTAAATGAACCAAAGATTATCAATCCAGACATACTATGCACACTGGTGTACAGGATGCTCCTATGTGTTCACGTAAACACCAGCTCAGCGAAGGCGAGTGATGAATACATCTATATAATTTACTAGCATAGAAATGTTTTCCAAGAACCAAAATTTACGTTTTACAAAGTAAGACCATATATATGTTTCAAACAAAACGCGAACACAGCGGTTATAATCAACTTTAAGAAATTAGGTTGACTTATAAGTAGTTCTGCCAAGAACACACCCGATTTATTATATAACTGCTGAGATGTTCAGTCTCCCGCGTAAACAATTCCGTAAAACATAGATTCTTCAATTAAGCTAGGTGGATTTCATCGGTAAGCTTCAGAAAGGTACAACTTAGAGATCCCTTGTAAATCCATAACTGATCATAATCGTTTATTCAATCTGTTTTTCGCTAGAGTCGATCAACAAACTTCCCCGCAAACTCAATTTGTCCTTTCGCTCGAGTATCAAAAACTAGTAAGCATACACTTAAATGTTTTTAGTTTGCCATATTTGAGGTTATTAGGCTGCCCATGTTTTTCGCTTCGTAGAAAGTTGAAATGAGTAAAGGATTTTGTTTGAACAAGTAAATGTACTTACCGTAGCAAATTGTGCTCTTAACAGGGGCCAAAACTTCCCAACAACAAATGCGCAAATTGCAATATGTTCTTTACTTGTTTGTAGACCTCTAGCAAAGCCAGGAAACCAAGTAATCTCCACGAGCTATTTTGCATTAGTCTCCTACGCAGTCGTTTTTTGTCACGTCACGCAACGCTCCTTGCCACAAACGGCTCCTTAGAACTGAATCACATTCTTTTCCCTACATTCAGCCAATCTGATGTGTGCTTCCATGATGTGCGCAAAGTGCATGGTATGGTGACTCCTCCAATTACAGCCTTTCTTATATAGGTGTCCCACGTGGGAATGACAAAGCAAATCAAAACAACATTAGGGAGCTTTAGATCGAGGACACGACGGATCTGCGACGCGGCCGGAAGTAATTTTTCCCTTTCCCTTTTCCCCTGTTCTCCTTTCCCGTTCCTTATTTTAGTAACATCTTCTCTCGGAAATCTCAAACTGACGTTTCTTAATAACAACGTCATCCGATCACCGGTATTAACTAAGAATTGCCGGGCCTCTTCAGTTCTGCAGGTTAGTCTTACCCGGGTGAAGGAAGAACAGTTTGGTCTAACAGCTCAGTAAAGCTATGACAATAGATCTTTTTTTTAAAGTTAGCTTTGTCTTTTAACCGAAACAAAAGGAACTGTAAAAGTAACATAAACTGATCTTGTTGATGACGGTTGATGTAAAGAAGATGACAAAACGACCTTTGCCACAAATGTTTAATCCACTGGGGAATGTTTTCCAAGAATCCAATCAATTCAGAAATGCCCCTTTTCCGAGACCTCAAGAACTCATTTCTTTCTTGTAAGACCGAGAAAGTTTGTTTCTTGCCCTACGGTGATTAATTACATACAGAATTATATAAGGGAAAACGAACGAAACCATTAACAACCATAAAAAGACACAGTGAAACCATTTAGAAAAATGTAGGAGTTTATGTAAGTGTTCTATCCGACATAGGCGAATAAGTTCATATCTGCGCATGTTGTTTCCACCGAGGCCATTCCAAAATCTATCGAAATTGCTGCAGCAGATCGTTATATTATGGTCTTATGGGACACATTTTTAGAATAGCATGACAACAACGAAACCTGACCTTCGCATAATGTTACTTTCTTGGAAAAACAAATGGTACAGAGAATTAAATTTCTAAAACCTGTTTTGAAAGAATTCCAGGACTTACCGGAACTTACCCAAAAATCTCTAATCTTGAGCACGCGAGTTATTATTTCTCATAAAAGGTGAACTGCCACTGCGTGCAACCAATTTTGCAAAAGGGGGGAGGGGAGGGGTTGGGCAGCCCACACTGTTTGATTAAATGGCGTCATTGTGGTTCATTAGACATACATCATACACATATGTTCAGTTAGGGAACATACATTCATCGCTAACATATGAACTTAATGGACGATTTAGAGAACACCGCCGATCCATCTTAACCATCATCAACTCAGCGATCCCACTCTTGACTCCCTGCATTTCAATCAACCTGGAAATTCAATCAGCGACGTGAGTCTAATTCCACTTGAACTCATACGTATCAACCGTTACGCAGTGAGAAAGGCTAGGGAGGCTCATTTAATACATAAAAGGAAAACATTGTCTCCTCTAAACAAGATTACGGCATTGACCAGTACACCCTGGGATGGATATACAAGATCTCCTCACTGCAGTGTGTCATCTTAGACGGTGAAAAATCCAGTTCTATTAACTTCACATAAGGGGTACTTCAGGGATCCGTCCTAGGGCCAATCTTATTTTTGGCATTTATATATGACTTACCAAACTGCTCCCCGGGGAAGGGGGGAAAATTGGGTGGGGGTGTGCGGCACGCTTCCTGAAACCTTTACCCTATTTCAGACCAAAATCTGTGATTTTCCCTACTCCGTTTCAGACATTTCAGACCTGACCCTTATATCCTATTTCAGACCTGCCTTATAATCAGTTACCTAGGTCAGACCATTGTTAAAGGCAATGTTTATACGCTTTTATTAAGTAGGATACAAAACTAATGATGAAGAAGTAGCTTCTTCTAAAAAAAACGTACATTTTTTATCGTAATCCTTTATACTCAGTATGGAATTTTGGACTTACTTGGTAAATAAATACATAAATTAAATAATATATTAATATATTTTTTGTTTTATTCTTTTGTTCACTTGTTCATCGCCTTGCCGTAAGGATCAGAGTTCCGTTTTATCTTTTGTACAAGCTGTTATTGTACTGATCCAGGTCTGCAGCTGTGAGATCCGGCACCACTCAAAGGTTTGTATTTCAGTCAGGGTAGAAGGGCGTGTAACGGTAGCCAACTTGGTGTAGAAATGTAGCTGGGTTAGGCTAAGTACATTTTGGCGGGAAAACGAGACATTCTGCTACGAGTTCTAGCGAGAATTTCGTAGTGATAGAAACAAGTTATCAAATGTTAGAAGTTTGATCATTTTGCGACCTGGAGTGAGCTTAAATACGCGAAAACACTTTCAGTCAAATCTCGTCCTTCTTAGTCATCCTCGGCCTCCAATCTAAAGGTCTCTAAGGGGGTGTTTACATAAGAAAACTCGCACCGGCGCGAGTTTCATACCGACATGACTTTTTGATTTCGTATCGCGTTTATACATGATGACTGGGTTATTTCACATCTCGTTATTTGAAGGTACACTTCATGTTGATAAAATGCACGTATGATTCAAAATCGCGAACATTACGCATGCGCTACCCATTCCAGTCTACCGGCGGACCGATTTCACACCGTAACGGGTGGTCGTTTCGTGTTTACATGATACCGTTGCGAGATTCCGTACCGGAGTAAAATTCTCGCCCCGGTACGAGAACCGGGGTGAACTCGCGCCAGCATGAAATTTGTGGTGGTAACATGTAAACAAATATAGAGCCATGACAGGGAACCGGAGTGAACTCGCTCCGTGGCTAAAGTCGCCCCGGTGTCATGTAAACACCCCCTAAAATTACCTCACATAATGCTACTTACAAGGGATCACTACATTACGCCGAAAAAAAAACGAAAAGAAAGAAAATCTTATTAACTAGAAATAACTAAAGTTTAGGAAGATCGGGCAAGTTTCAGGCTTCTGATTGAAAGTGCTATGCGTAAGGTTCACGTGATGGAAGGTTAAAACGCGCGTGATCAGAATACGAGTGATAGAAGGTACAAAGGCAAATAAAACCCGCGTGATCAGACTGTGTTCTATGCATTCCATTCATTGTTAATGAAGTCCAAACGAATACTGGCTACATACTCCCCGAGCATGCGTAATATCAACTTGGAAATTAAGATTACGGGCTACTCTTGTTGCCCCCAATTAGTACACATACTCATTTTTTCATTCGCCGTGATTTCTAGGAAGTCCTCATTCTTGCTTATAATTCTTCATTGAATAATAAATATTCGGTTATTGCCATTCTTTCGACTTTCCAGTTATTCAAGTAATCCATAAAATTCGAAGACAGCGATTAAAATTTCGGACCTTGGTGACAGACTGGTCGCACAACACTGATGCACATAATTTCACTAAAACACCATAAATTAGGTTTAGACGAAGTAAAGGTCAGACACTACAGCACTGGGGGAAGAAGAGGGATGATTGTTCAAAGGGATGAATCTAGCTAGATCAGTGCTCGATAACGCTAGGTTAATACCGTTTCTTTTCAGAGTCACTTTGACCCTAAATGAAGCATTGAATATTAAAAGGAAAATCAGACGCAATACAAACTGATTTCAAGAAAAGATGCTAAATTTTCAAATATACACGACCTTTGCTGCAGCCAAGTACAAGGCAGTGGTCACATACACACATAGAAGATTCCGAGAAATTTCATCCCAAAAAGAAAAATTAAATCTTTCTTGCAGGACAGAGAAAAAATATTTTTGCTAGCATTGAATCATTATCGATCATACAACAGAACTATGGAGGAGTGAAAAAAAAAAAAAGCGAAAAAAACAAAAAACAAAAAAACACACACTCCTTACATGATAATAAACAACGTTTCGAAAATAAGGAACCGAAGTATATACTATCATCTCCACGCACAGTGGCATCGGTTGAGAAACGGTTTGTAATTTCCCTTGTAGATCGAGACATTTTAGTTCGCAGTGACCCTTTTTATTTATTTTTTTAGTTTGTTTTATTTTTGTATTGGTGGCTTGGGGAATGTCACGGAACTAAGGCCATGTTAAGTGGTGTCTTCTTAGAATGATGAACGCCGTTTACGTTTCGGGCAAAGCATTTTTAAACGAGTACTCACTGTAACATATAACCGTAATATACACCAAATATTACTGTTTATCGCTGCAGGGTGAGGGTGAGGGTGGAATTGTCCCTGTACAGAAATTTGACTGACTGAAACTAAGGGTCATTTTTAGTGACAGCTGAGTTACGAATACACACTTTTGTTTATTTCCGTTTTTCCCAGTTTTTCTCTGAGAAACGTTTAGGTTTTTTAGGAAAAGAGCGGAGATATTTTTGGAAAGTGGCCAAGGGCCCTTTTTGATGCGAATTCTATTTTTTTGCTAGTTGTGCACATGCATTATGAAACTTGAAAACAATGCCAGAGAATAATGAGGAGACGCTCACTTAATTGTAAACACAATTAGGATCTGGGGGTAAAATTGGTTATATTTGAGGCCCTATTTAAAAGCCTTCTCTGTTTTCGATGTTCTTGAAACTTGAAAGGTATATTTATTAACAATTGATCTCGGGATTGTCAAGTGTATAAAAAAAATTATCTCGCGGGGTTTTTTGAATAATGGAAATTTGTATAGGCATGGACAAAATTACGCGCAAAAACTGTAACAGAAGCAGCAGAATGCAGATTAAAAAAATTCTAACTCTTGCTTGCCCGGAGCATTATTCCTCTCTTTTGCTTTTGTTCGCAGTGTTCAATGGAATCAAACCAATATGAGATGAATCCGCGTTTCTAAAGCTTAGAATTTCCTTAACATATTAGCCAATTTGTAGATAGCATGCTATTTCACTGTTTTTATGGTTCTTAGAACTTTGTTACAAAATATTTCCAAAACGCTCTCATTAGGATTTGTTTAAGCTTTGCCATATTTGAGGCAATTATGGCAGGTATACTCTCCCTTAAGCGATTTCTTAAAAAACCTCCTAGTACAGAGAAATTTGGCGACTCCGATTGCAATAAACCCAGATCACAAGAAATTTTCATCTTTTTATAATACAGTTTATTAATCTTTTTCCCATATCTTTACTCATGCCGACGTAGTTAATGCTCAAACTTGGGAGGTATCCCCTCTAAAAAATCCAGTCAAGCCACCCAAAGCTATACCCGGTCATGGTGGCCGCCTGTAAATAGCGCTTGTTCTCGACGATCTTGCTTGGGGACTTTGAACAGTATACAACACCATAACATCGAGAGCTCTGGTTTCCAACGGGAAGTCCACGAATCTCGGTCTTTGGCTTGTTAGTATACAGTAGTAAGAATAGCTTGGTGGTATTCGACAAATTAGAAGGATACATGTGGGTGAGTCGGCTATGGTTTCGCTGGGTTTGTATGATGTAGAGCGGATGTAATGGCGGGCGCCAATGTTCTCCAAGGGATAGGCTAGTCGTTCGCCAGCCAAGAGAAATTCTCCCAGTATAGAAAACTACGGATCAGGGTAAAACTTAAGGTTCCTAGTGATAATGACATCCGTGTTGGAGGGGTAAAATATTCCAGTGATAAGGTTTCTCCGAAATACAAAGGTGACATTTATTAATGATAGTCAGTTGAAGTTTCCGAGAATTTGTGGAATTAGGGTGGCGGGGGGGGGGGGGGGGGGTGGATTAGTGCAAAGGGATGAATGTAGTTAGCTCTGCTCAGTAAGTATAAGTTAATAGATCGTTTCTTTTCAGGGTTTAGTTGGCGGCAAATGCAACATAGAACAGTAAAATAAAAATTCAGGCGCAATACAACTGACTTCAAGGGAAGATGCTAATTGCTCAAGTGTTCACGACCTTTGCAGTTAAGTCTCAGTGGGTATAATCACATGCACATATAAAGGATTCTGAGAAATTTTATCCCTGAAGGAAAATCTAAACTTTTCTTGCAAGACCGAGAAAGTTAATTTTCCTAGCATTACAGTGATACAACAGAAATATAGAAGAGTAAAAAATATACAGAATAAAGCAAACTCTTAACATCGATAATAAACAACGTTTCCAAAATAAGGGCGTTAATGCTTGCGGCGTTAATTATGAACCGAAGTACACAATCGCCTCCACGAACAGTAGCCTCGGTTGAAACGAATTAAATTGACCCTGTAGATGAAGATATTTTAGTTCGCAGTTCCCCTTTTTCATTTACTTTATTTTATTTTTGTATTCAAGTTGGTGGCGTGGAGAATGTCACGAAATTGTGGCCATGTTACTGGTGTCTTCTTAGAATGCTTAAATGAACGCCGCCTGTTTAAGTTTCATGCAAAACAATTTGTTTAAACGAGTACTCACCGTAACTATTCCTCAGTCACAAATACACCAAATATTACTGTTTCGATCCTGACCGCTGCAGAGCTACAAGACAACACAATTAAATCATTCGTACAAGCTTTGAAAAGACTGCCTCAAAAAATTTCAGTTGTCACTGTTTACTATCATGTGGCGTCTTTGCGGTCGATTTATACGTGTATTCATGCCTGAGGAGGGGAGGGGGTGAGGGTGGAATTGTCCATGTACAAAATGTATAGAAAGTTTATTGACTGAAACAAGTGCCGTTTTTAGTGACAACCGAGTTATGAATATACATAATTGTTTATTTTTTACGTAACTTCGTTGTGATTTTTGGAATTTGGGTTTTCCACACGCTGTTCACTCCCACGGACTGGCTGTTATTCTCTGAAGAAAAGACCACTAATTAAAAATTTTCGATGTCGAATTATATAGTAATAGAAAGAGGTATCAGAAAATCTCTCGGTTTCGTACACCTTCCATAGCATCAGAGGCATCTAAGGTGTTCGGGAAATAATTATAAATGCCTCACATACTCGAGATGGCTAAAGTTACGCGGCTAGGATGACCAAACATATCATATATAAAATTTCATAGCGCTGCTCAGAATCCAGAGTTCTACAAGAACCGAACATAGCCTTGAACAATTGTTAAGCGCATTGTGGAAAAGAATTTAAGACTAATTAAATCATATTTACTATATACACAAAGCCACCTTACTTGTATGATTTTAATGCGTTGAGTTGACTTTCTAGGTTCTTGATTCAGTATTACAGAGCTCGGTTTATTAAAATATGACGGTATATGCTGGAGATTAGTTGCATGTTTTCAAAATAACATCTTTTCAATGACATTGTCGCTCTTACTAAATTTGATGGACAAGAAAGCACAAGAAATAGGAATGGGGAGGTAACTGAGGCTAGATTTGCGCTTGGTAATGCTTAGGATAATATATTTTTCGATTGAGAGTTGTTGTCCTCGATCGTCTCCGAACCAGAGATTATGAATACAGATGTATTATCCTCACTGGATTACAGGAGGCAACCATGTTCCTGTAATCACCAGGATCACGATGGTAACTGTCAAGTGATGTATAACTATCCCCAATTTTTTCTCTTACAAAGTAAGACCTCATGTGTTTCGAACAAAACGCTAATAACAGCGTTAATAATCAACTTTAAGATAATTCAGTTGACTTACACTTAGAACATATTCGATTTACATTGAAACCTTGCTGATATGTTCAGTCTCTAGCATAAACCTTTACCCAGACTTCCCAACGGTGAGTTTCAGAAGAGGCTCAACTGAGAGACCCCCTTGCAAAGCTATAAGTGATTGTTTCTTCTGTTTTTCGCTGAGCTTGTCGATCAGTAACAGACTTCATAAGTCATTTCTAATGCTATAGGGTCAAAGGAACTTTCAAGAGTGGATCTAGAATAAATACTGACCGATTTCCTACTCTAGGGAGGTCTGGGGGCATGCTTCCAAGGAAAAAATTTGGATTTTAGCACCCGAGTTTCCTTTCCTAGGTTTCTGAGTCATTCAGACAGGATATTTACTGACTGTCCAAACCATTTTCCGGATTTCAACTTGGAGAGTTTAAAGTCTTTTACTAAAAATATATTTATTATGAAAAATCTGACCGATTTTCGTATACTGGTGGAAACCGGTATGGATTCGCACCTGGCTTTACTAGTTATTCTCGACTTAATGAGGTTTTGCATGCATTTATCTCACGCTCTTTATATGCTGCATCATAGAATGATGCTTATTTTAGTTTTTCGCCCGAGTATCAACACTAGTGTTGTGGTCCAGTTTTTATTTTCCTTTGTCTTACACTCATTATCTTTCACTTCCGTACCCAAAAACAAAGGCAAATAAAAATTAAACCGAGGATAAAATTGAACCAAAACACTAGCATGTAAAAACCATCAGCCAAAAAATTTGTTTGAAACAGTAAATGTACTTACCGAGGCAAATCGTGCTCTTAGCAGGGGCCAAAATCTCCCCAACAACAAATACCCAAATTGTATTAATTTCTTTTACTGCAGAACTCTAGCAATACCAGAGAACCAAATAATCTCCACAAGCTATTTCCAGTTAGATTCCTACGCCGCCCTTTTTTGTACTGTGTCGTCACGCAACGCTCCTTCCCACAAACGGCTGCTGAAAACCGAACCACATTCCTTTCCGTACATTCAGCCAATCCGACGTCTGCTTCCATGATGCACGCAAGGTTCACGGTTCGTTGGCTCCTCCAATCACAGCCTTGCTTTTATGTGTGTCCCACGTGAGACTGACCAGAAGAAAATCAAGAAACAACATTGGCGCTAGAAGACACACTCGATCTAGCGTCGTCTTTACAGTCTTCAAAATTTCAGTAGTCAAAGAGAAGTGATAATAAATGATCATCAGAAGCCAGCAATTCGATTATCAGATTTGATCGTGTTTGAATCAATATCCTACAGAGTTCATATCCGAATCAAAGCAACGCAAAGAGCACATCCACCGAAAGAAATACATCATTTAATATACAGTCCAAAACATAACAAATCTGATCCATGAAAGTAGATTAAAGCCCGGTTCTTTAAACATTTTTCAGTTTTAAGGCGAAGGGAGGGGGAAGGGCGGTTTATGGCATAGAATTTTCAAGATATCCCATGGCCAATAGTTTTAGGCTAATTGTAACCAAAAATCTTCGTGTCTTATTTGAAAAAAATAATTACAACTGGATCATCTGACAAGCCATGAGTTGTTCTACCGAAAAAATCCTATGACCCGAAATTTCTTCTGTCAAAAGATCCAAACAATTACTGCTGACAGATAGAGTTCTTGTAAAGATATTATGAATGATACGAGGTCATTTAACGTCATTTTCCTGACGAAAAACCTAATTAGAGGAAGACTGGCTCTAATCGGTCATAAATACCAATCGCATCTACAAATTGTGGCCCTTTGACTGACATTCCGAGCTGATTTCGTTGGCACTTTTTGGGGTCGATAACTTGATAAGGGAAACCTGGAGCTTTACATTTAGCAAGGGTTGCGACTAGACAGGATACCCGCCAAAACCTACCTCCCTCAATGAAGGAGGGGTCTGGAAACTAAGTAAGCCGAAACTGCTGTTCAAATAGCTGAGGCCTTTTTATGGCCATTGGGCGCTTACTTTAAATGTTTATTTAACAATCTGTTTTGAGTATTTTTTAGCAAGCAGCATTTATGAATTTTTCGTGCAGTAATCCTTAAATTATTTCTCGACTTGTGCTATTAATCGTAAGAGAGATTGGTAGTGGTAGGTTTTTATAATTAAAATCAATATTATTATCTCGCAGAATAAAACATTGGAATGCTGTCCACATTATGAGTGGTATATGGTGCATAACGTAACCTACATCACTTGAGAAGCTAAACTTGGAAGTAAAAAAAGGTCGGAACGAAACCTAATACGATCCTAATATACATAATGATATGAATCTCTCTACTTAAAAAGCCAATTTAGAATATTTCTTAATTCTCATACTCCGTAAAACCTACGCAAAGACATGATGATATACTATGTAATTGTCTCTACTAGAAACCTATTTAGAAAATTATTCAGTTTTTGTACTCTCATTTAGCAATTAATGAATGAGACTGAGTAGTATATGAAGAATTAAGCGGATCGAGGAAGGTGTTATCCTGCGAGGCCGTAGGCCGAGGGGGATAACACCCTTCCGAGATCCGCTTAATTCTTCATATCCTACGAAAGCCGAATTCATTAATTGCTTTATTATTTATCAAAATATTTTCAAACACTTAAAGGAGAAAATGAGCTTTATTTCACAAATTTCACACCCTCCAGCAATATACTGAGAGCTAAAGTTATTTTCACTCCATTAATTTTGGTGAAATGTATAAATAAAATCTCTCCGTCAGAAATTTAACAGACATCGAGGTAAAAAAAATCAAGCCTGTTTACGATAATTTAATGCGATGTTTACAGAAATGTTATTGTGCAGTTGTAGAAACTGAACTGCTTTGTGCTTTGGTTGCAATGGTTGTGAGCCAGTGAACGTTCAGGTCTCTTAAAATGAATTCTTCTTGGGAATTTGTTAGCAGTCCAAGTTCCTCATTTCGATCATTTTCGCCTGCTTCAGAAGCCACGACATGGATTTGTTGATGTCAATTACAGCCATAAGGCTGCCTGCCATGTTTGTTTTTGTGTTTGTATCGGTTTTGCTGTAGGTTTTTATGCTACTTTCGTTTCTGTGTCCGCTTACCGACATGATGTGTCGCGCTTCAAATCCACTTCTGTTGAGTATAGTTATGGTCGTCGCTCTGATTGAATGATTTGAGTATATTGTTGACAACTCCGCTTGGTGTGAGATGACTTTCATCTTCTTGCCAAGAGTGTTCTCGCCGACAACCGTGTTGTCATGCCAAATTTCTCCTTCACTAGAGAACTTTTTTGGTCGCTGAAAAAGGTATTCATTCATTGGATTCAAGACACTCAAATATTTTTCAAAGGATGAGACCGGGCAAAAGGGACCATCGTTTGCTATCACCATTCCTCCTTCTTCAGCTTGAACGTCGTGTGCTCTGTGATTTTTTGTTAGTTCATCGGTTGTTTTCACAACACAGGGTTTTCCTTGCGAGTTGACTTTTATTTCGAAGTCAGTCTTTTTAAGCTGGATAAGATTTTGCCGACCACGTCGACAGAAAAATAACATTATTTCAAAGAAAACCTTGTAGAGTGGTAGAGTTTTCAGTATTGAAGACACCGCATCGATACAATTTCTTTATGTCTTCGTCAGCAATTGGAGGTTTGTGTTCAGTTTTCGCTAGTCCTTGCTTCTTCAGCTCTACGCACTGTGCTTCATAAATTCGGTTGGCTTCGTTAGATTCCGTATCCTTTATAATGTCTATATTTAGTTCTTGTTTGAAGTGTCTACACAAAGCAAATCTGATGGAACAAAGGGAGTTCTTTGAGTACATCTGTCCATCTTTCTTTCTCGCCTAGGCGTAAAACTTTCGTAAAACTGCCGTTAACTCCACTGCAGTTGAAGGATTTCTGATGCTTTTCTCCTTGAGGTACGACTCAAAAATCAAGCGACGGTGTTTCGTCAAGTTTTTGGCATTCTCACTGTCTTTATCATTAAGTAACTAGGTAATATTCTACTCGCAGCCATTTCTGATGTTTGTCTGCCAAAAATAACACAAGCTCGTCCCCAGGTCTTCTCGGTTAACGGTGTCTTAACCTGCGAAAACGGTCCATTTTTGACGTCATTTCCTCGTTAAACACAAAATTCTTCCAAATTTGGTGATCAGTAACTGGTTATGGTGAATTAAACGTGTGACTTTAGCCAATCAGAATTGGGGAAATATTTTGAATGAATAATAATATCTCTTATACACCTAAACGAGGCCATCATAATGTGGTTATCTCAGTCTACTAAAAGCCTATTTAGAATAATATCAAACTCTAATACTCCAAAAACCTAAGAAAAACATCAGCAAACTTATGTTTCTAGATTACTAGGAAAAAAAATAAAAACCTAAAAACTGTTGTTATTATAATTATTATCATTATTATTATTATCATCACCATCATTTTTTTTTTTTTTTGAGGAAATAAAGTCAATCACCTTAGATTCGAAACGTTCTCCAAAGGATTTTTTTCCTTGTTTTTAATGAAGCATTTGTCGAGTCGGACCACAGGCGGCCCAGACGTAGTATGTGTCAAATGAATATATTGATATTCACATGGACAAAATAGTATGAGTCGTCGAAACTCCCGTGAACTAAAATAGTCCAAAAGTCAAAATATAATAAATCAAAGCTAAGATACCTTTAATTGAACGTCTCCTTCTTCTTCCTGGCCGGTTAAAGTGGCATTTTGTTCAGTTTTGCAATCGTAGGTACTATTCACTAATTTAAAAGTAGAATTAAAGACCGGCTACAAACAAACGGACCATCTCCTTGCGCCTTCACGCGAAGCACTATAAATTCGAGAATAATCGACGAATCCGCTCCAAATTGCCATCGG
The DNA here is from genome assembly GCA_038088405.1 of Porites divaricata. Lineage (NCBI taxonomy): Eukaryota > Metazoa > Cnidaria > Anthozoa > Scleractinia > Poritidae > Porites > Porites divaricata. The sequence goes on along the minus strand of JBBMOI010000015.1, from coordinate 11,002,327 downwards.
CTAATCTGCAGGTAACGTGTGCTCCTGCTTCTTGCTCGCTGGCTCCACAAAACCCATCACAACTGCACAATAATTGCTCGCTCATCAACAAACACTGTTGACCTTTACGCTTCGATATGACCGCAAACTACCAGGTTTAATACGCGACGTGAATATTCAAGCTTAGCGACCGCGTCCGCGCGACAATGCAGCACGGTTAGAGTGCGTTTAAGGTAATCAAGTTGACAGCTTCAAACAAAGCGTTTGGCACTATGATATCGCTTATTTCGGTAGTCTGAGTTTTCGAGACACCAGAGGTTCTGCGTTCTTTGGGGGTGTGAGGTCTCAGTGGGCTTGTGTTCTCGTAACTTTGTTTTTATATTTCATTTTCTATGTTCTCTGTTCCCTGCTTCTCTTTTTCCTTTCCCGTTCCTGTTTCCATTTTCTTTCATTCTTCTTCCTCTTCTCGGAATCTCAAACTGAAATAACAGCGTCAGCCGATTACTGGTATTTAACTGGGAGGCCTGTGGCGTAGCCGATGTATCCGTCTATGGTTGGCCGCGAGTCTCGGTTACTGTTTTAGAAATTGCAGCAAACCGTTGTACTATGGTCTTAAAGTTAGGGGAATCACTTCAACACTCACTTCAAAAGATTGTACACAGAATCTTCGAGAATTCGTTTCTAATGAGTTTTACGACTTACTGGAACTTACCCAAAAATCCCTGATCTTGAACACACGAGTTATAAATTATAATTTCAATCTATTACACAGTGAACTGCAATTAAATTAATTACGTGTACGCAATTTTGCAAAGGGTGTGAGACAAAAGTACCTTGAGCTCTCACTGTTTAATTAAATGGCGTCATTACGGTTAATTCATAAAATATTTAACAATTAATGAATGAGGCTGAGTTTCTTATGAAGAATTATGGAGATCGAGGAGGGTGTTATCTGTCGAGGTCTTCTGATTTTTCAGTTATTCAAGTCATCCATAAAATTCAAAGACAGCGATTAAAATTTCGGGCTTAGCAATAGGCTGCTCGGACTGATGTTGGTAAATACTCGTTTTCTTGACTGCATTTCGCCCGTTGTGTTTAATGAACATATAATTTGCGCTACGAAACCATTGGCTAGTTTCAGACGAAATCAAAGTCAGACACTTGCAGACACCACAGCAGTATATATGCTGATAATCAGGCTTGGCCCGTAGCCATTCTTGTACTTCTTGTTCAACACCATTAGCTCGAGCTGCCATACTGAAAAGGCTTAGTTCATGGAAGCACGTGCCGCCAACATTGTACCTGATTTAGACGGAGGCCTTGATTTACCGTATTTATGATGTGATTCAAGGTAGGGGAACATCTTTGTCATTCGCAGTGTTTATAGCGGAGCACCATGGGTAAGAAAATAAAGTAAACTACCATCCGAGAAAATTTGGCAATCCCGTGAACGTACACCGCCCGCCCACCCGCTCGAGAGACCGTCCGTCCGCTCTACAGGTATACCAATGTAAAATAACTCAATTAACAGGTATGGTAATCCAAATGCAACTCGAGGTTATTTTGGCGGGAAATCGCACAGCCACCGGCGTCTTGTAAAGCAGAGACATCAAAAGAGTCAATAAAGACGAAAACTTAAAGCGGAAATTGTTTCTGTATCCTTGTTGTCTAAAGTATTAAGCTTAGATAAATTGTCATGTCCACAAATTTGGAATATAGAGCAAGAGAAAGACAGAGAAAAAGAGAAAGTGGGCGGCAGGCCAGCGAAGCTCGACGAGAAAAAGGGCGACAGGGATTTAAAGCGAGACATAAAAAAAAACAAAGGAGACATTTTTTTGTTAGAAGAACAACATGAAAATTTTGTAGCGGCGGTGAAATGAGAAGTACTAGCGTCCACCAATGCAAGGTAAAGATGAGCGGCAGTAAAAAAAAAGTGAACGGGACCACGTATGACATTTCCTGCATAAAACGTGTAACTAAGAAGTTTCTGGAAGTTTCACGTTGTAGTCGTGCAAAACAACGGCAAAGAAATGTATAAAAAAGTGTGCTGCACGTGCAAAGTTGCTTTTGCTAATTAGACCTATTGTTGTTTTTCACCGTTTTCCGGCTTTGCATGCCTTCGCCGCTTAGCATTACACGATTTTATATTTTGTTTGAACAAACTATAAATATTATCGAGAGCATCGCTTTTAGAAATCTATATATTATTAATACCACCATGTTTTCCTTAATGCAGTATTAGCATGGGCTAGACTAGTCGTTTCTTTAGGAAAGAGAAAATTCTCTCAGTACTGACCCAGTACTGTAGACAGCTTCAGATAAGGGTAAAACATTGGCTGTTTCTAGTGACAGTAACCTCGCAGTCCGTGTCGAAGAGGTAAAGTGTTCCAGCGATACAGTTTCTCCGAAACATAAAAGTGACATTTGATAGTCAGTTAACACTTCCGAGAATTTGTGGACGGGGGAGTATAGAATCTAGCTAGCTTAGTGCTCAGTAACATTAGGTTAATACCGTTTCCTCTCAACGTGATAATAAACAACGTTTCGAAAATATAAAGGTTTCTTATGCTAGCGACGTATAACGTAAGTATATACAATCATCTTCACGCACAGTGGCATCGGTTGAGAAAAGTATTGTAATTTCCCCTGTAGATAGAGATATTTTAGTTCGCAGTGACTCTCTTATTTTTTTTAATTTCATTTTTGTATTCGTGGCGTCGAGAATGTCACGAAACTGAGGCCATGTTAAGTGGTGTCTCCTTAGAATACCAAAATGCCGTTTATATTTCACTAATTCAACGCATCGTAGTCCTCTATTAATAATAGTGCTCACCGTAACTATTCCTCAGTCGCATATACACCAAACATTACTGTTTACCGCTGCAGCGCTGCAAGTCCACGCAATTAAATTGCTCGTACAAGCTTTGCGAAGATTGCTTTCCTTAATTACAACTGTCAAACTGTCACTGTTTAATCATGTGGCGTATTAGTGGTTTAAAATTCATAGTGCATTTATGATCAGAAGCGGGGGAAGGGGGGGGGGGGGGGGGGGAGGAGGAGGAAGGGGGTGGAATTGTCCATGTACAAAATGTGTTGAAAGTTGACTGTCTGCAACAAGCGCCATTTTTAGTGACAATCGAGTTACAAATACACAGTATTGTTTATTTTATTTCTTTTTTTGACATTACTTCGATTTGCGTTTCCCACACGCAGTTCACGCTAGAATGACTAAACAATCATTAAAATTCTATAGCGCCGCTCAGAATGCATTTTTGGAGCTTTACAATCACTGCACATAGTTTGGACAAGTGTTAAGAACATTTGAGAGAAAGCCGAATGGTATTAAGGCATACGTAAGAGGGGGAGCAGGGGGGGGGGGGGGGGAATCTCATCTCGAGTTCACGAGGAACGAAACAAATACTTACGTTTTCATGCGTCAAAAACGTTACGTTAGCCCCATTTTGTGAAACAGAGTGCTTCGATTATATTTTAGCAAGTCAACTAGAGTTTTACGAACCTCATAAAAAACGTTGCGCGGCTATAAATTCGCTTGGGAGGGTCTGAGCAAACTGAAGTGTAAAGTTACAATAAAAAGACTCGAAAGTGAAGTTAAATCAAGCCACCAAAAGGTTGTTAAAGTCTTTTGGCCAAATTAACGATTTATTTTCTTCGATTGATCTTCAATGTACTTGTAAATAATCGAGGATTTTGGCAGTTAAGCTTTCACGGAGTGCACTTCAATCTCTATTCACAGAACAGTTTTTCAGTACATCAAGATTCACGGACACCAACAATGGCCGATCACGGCGTCACGAAAATAAACTTGCCTCCCCCCCCGGACTCCAAATAAAAGACTCCAAATAAAGCTTTGTCTTGTCTTGTCTTACACATACCTTTCTTTCAATTGGGTGAAGTCCATAAGTTCAATTGACTTTCTAGACTGCTACGACCTTGAATGATTTCTCAATTTGATTTAGTATTGCCAAGTTTATGTTTTATTCGAATAAAGCGGAATGTACTTAAGATTAGGTTTCACGTCGCTTTCTAGGAAATCTCAAAATGACATCTTTTCAATGACACCGTCGCGATTCCTTAAAATGTGGGACAGGAAGGCCAAAAAAAATGGGGAGGTACCTGAGGCTACATTTGCACTCGGTAAGGCTCACGATAATATGCTTTGTTTTACGGAGTTACCCTCGTCGTTGAACGAGCCAAAGAGTAGGAATCCAGACGTACTTAATACACACTATAGTGTACAGGGTGCTACTAATGTTCCACCAGCTTGGCGAATGCGAGTGATGAATATATAATTTACTAGGCAGCATAGAAATGCTTACAAGAACCCAAATTTTCGTTTTACAAATTAAGACTCTATATGTTTCAAACAAAACGCTAACACAGCAGTAATAATCAACTTCAATTGATTTAGTAGTAGTTCTACCAAGAACATACTCGATTTATTATGTAACTTCTGAGATGCTAAGTCCACCACATAAACTAGATTCTTCTATTAAGCTACCTGGATTTCATCGGTAATTCTCAGAAAGGTATGACATAAAGAACCCTTCTAAAGCCCATAACTGATAACATTATCGTTTATTCGATTAGTTTTCCGCAAGAACCGATCAACAAGCGACTTCACATTTTTAATGTTATTGGGTAAAACGCGCTTTACTTCTTATCCTCTACTAAACGATAACTTACGGTAATATCAGAACAGGCTGGATGTGTCTACGATAAATGTTAGCGTTTAAATAAGAATCCTCGTACATATACTAACGCGCGTCTATCCAGTCAATACTCCCTCAGACTCAAATACATCTAGCGTCACCGCCTTAGGATAACAGGGCGGGCGAAGAGGTTTTGCTTTATTCTAACAAAAATCATCTTGCGCTTTTTTTGCTACATCATAGAATGATGCGTATTTTGTTTTTTCGCCTGAGTATCCAAAACTATCATGCAAATTACCCTTTAATGTTTCTCTGAAACTTTCTAGTAACTTTTTTCAATGATAGTCAGTTGACACTTCCGAGAATTTGTGGAAAGGAGGGGAGATTAGTGTAAAGGGATGAATCTATAGTTAGCTCAATGTTTAGTAATACTAATTGTAGGTTAATATCGTTTCTTTTCAGAGTTCAGTAGATTCTAAGTGAAATATTGAATATGAAAAGAAAACTTCAGGCGCAATACAAACTGATTTCAAGGGAAGACGCTAAATGTTCAAGTATTCACTATCTTTGCAAATAAGTACAAGGCTCAGTGTGTATAATCACATGCACCGGCTTCCGAGAAAATTTTATCCCTCAAGGAAAATTTAAATCTTTCTTGCAGGACCTGGAACGTTTATTTTCCTAGCATTAAATCACTTAAAGTGATACAACACAAATATAGAGGAAGGAAAAAAACAAAACAAAAGAAAGAAATCTCTCAACACGATAATAAACAACGTTTCGAAGCGTTGAATTTTCCCTAGCGGCGTTATGAACCGACGGTGACCTCCTCTCGACTCCTCGGTTAAAACTTATTGTAATTGCCCCTGCAGATGAAGATATTTCAGTTCGCAGTTCCCATTTTCATTTACTTTATTTCATTTTTATATTGGTGGCGTGGAGAACGCCACCAAGTGAGGCCATGTTCGGGACCGGTCATTATTTATCGAGAGGGGGGGGGGGGGGGGGGGGGGGGAGGGCTGGTGCAATATGAAATATGGCTTGCTTGATTTTTGCTGATCCACCCTTCTCCTTAAACATGACTTTCCAGACCCCCTCCCCCCCCCCCCCCCCCCCAAGGAAAAAAATAAAAAATCGGACATGCATTAACTAAGAAATTAGCAAAGTTAGTGGAAATAAATGTTGATTTTTAGAAGTTATTTTAATAGTAGTCCTCTCCTCTCTTGCTGTATTTAATTATAAGGATGCAGCTCAACATTTTATTGGCTTATACATTTGCATGTTTTCTTGTGGCCCCTCCTTAAACTTCTGCATAAAAATGGAGACCCACCCCTTATTTGCACCAGCCCCCCCTCTCGATAAATAATGACCGGTCCCTTAAGTGGTGTCTTTTTAGAATGCTTAAATGAACGCCGTTTAATTTTCATCCAAAACAATTTGTTTAAACGAGTAGTCACCGTAACTATTCCTCAGTCGCAAATGCACCAGACATTACTGTTTCTGACCGCTGCAGAGCTGCATGACAACCCCGTTAAATCATTCATTCAAGCTTTGCAAGGACTGCCTCACAAAAATTACAACTGCCACTGTTTACTACCATGTGGCGTCTTTGCGGTTGATTTATACTTTTATTTATGACTGAGGAGGGAGGAGGTCAGGAGAGAATTGTCCATGTACAAAATGTATAGAAAGTTTATTGACTGAAACAAGTGCCATTTTTGGTGACAACCGAGTTATATATACACAGTATTGTTTTTGTTGTTGTTGTTTTTCATTTTTTATATAACTTTGTTTTGAGTTTTGGAATTTGGGTTTTCCACACGCAGTTCACTCTCAAGGACTGGCCGTTATTCCTTGAAAAAAAGACCACTAAAGATTCGGTGTCGAAGTATAAAGTAACAGAAAGAGGTATCAGAAAATCTCTCGTTTTCGCATATGTACAGTACCGCAAGTGATCCCCGATCGCAAATGATCCCGAGACCGCAAGTGATCCCCAAAATGGACCGCAAATGATCCTCGACCGCAATTGATCCCCAAAGTCGACCGCAAATGATCCCGTGAAAAATTGAGGAATGGATTGGGTCTTCGGGACTGATTACAAAAAAGGACTGATTATATAAAGGAAACTTTTCCTTTTGCGTTCTAAACAAAAGGCATGGAAGACACCAGATCTCAGGTCAATTTGTACAAGGCGAAAAAAAATGGAATAAATCTGAAAATGATATGGTTTCAAGAATGTATCATCGCTGTGAAAAAAAAAATCCTTAATTTTGTATTTATTTTGTCTTTTAACGCCTAGAAGCTCAACTTGTCTACTGAGGAATACAAAGCCGGGCACCATTTACATAACAAGCGCTTAATTGACTTTACTGATCTTTTTGGAAGTGTCGAATTAATTTTCAAATATTTAATTATGACTAATCTCTGAAGTGTTAATTCTACGTGATAAACAGCAAGACATTTGCTTGTAACCCAAGTGCTTGTTACGAAACAAGACATGATTTAAAATAAACGAACGTCAAAATGCCCCCGAACTTATCAATGTTCACAGAATTTGGTTTATTTCGAAATAGCAACTTCGTTACAGTTTATGAACATGTTGCGAATAGTTATATTGACGCTTATATGTATATTCATTTGTTGTGCCTTTGCTGGAGACAGTTACCAGGAATCTAAACCTGGTAAAGAAAAACACAAAAGCGAGGTAAGCGGTAGTTATGTTTATTTTTACTAACCCAGCCAGAAAGAATGCCAACATTCGGATTACGGTAAGCACGTGGCTAGGTATTCCATTTAACAAGTATTTGGAGACTGACGGGACCATATAACCCCAGGCGGTGTGTGTCACGAGATTCGACCAATCAGAATGCGTCATTTGTAGAGTGATTTTCGCGCTTGGAAAGAGCTGTTTTGAGAGGCATATGTGGTGAAATTTTCGCTTTGTTCCAAGTTTGTGTAGGAAATTTCGACACTATACCGCCTTGAAACGTTGTTGGAACACTTTATCTTGCTAGCAGTTGCGTTAGTTTTAAATATTTTGCTTTCTTGAGCGTTTGTGACAAGTATGAATTGCTCGGTCATGTGTAAGCCGCCATGATGATTTGAGTGTTATTTTCGCCGCTCTTCTTGGATTCATTGCTGGTTACTGGTAGCTGTTTTATCGGATTATTTCGGTGAACATGTTACTTCAACCTTTCTTCTTTATAAATTTTGGGGTCTACCCGGGTCTACCCCTGTTAGTTTCCCCGTTATGAGGCGTTGGAACTGCCTTGGAATGAAGACATTCTCTCAGCCAAACAGCACAACTCCCGGGGAAAACGGGCTGAGAAACTTGCCGAAGCGAAAGCCGACGTGAAGTGAGTAACGCAAAATCCAGGAAGAGTTTGTTTCATTTTAAACCAGAAAAGGTAAATAAGTCTGAATATTGTGATAACCTGTGGAAACAAAACATTTTTCATAACCCAGTGCGGAAACTGAAAGCGTGTCTTTAAAATAATTTGTATGCAGTGTGTACTATGTGTATGCAAATCTTCATGTAAACTAACGCGAAGGATTAAATCTCTACCAAAACACAAGACCATTATCGAAGATCTAGACAACTTCATACAGGATTTTCAAACTGTGAGGTTAGGTTTATAAGAAAATCGATACACTGCGCTGACTTTAATGAACGTAAAGGCAAGATTGTGGTTTATTTCTGCAGCCGTAGCTTCGGTGAAATTCCCATTGTGCTGTAGTAGTTGCGGGCGCTACTTTTGGTCTGTTTTTCCCTTGCCTATAGAATATTTATTTGCTCATGAGAATTACAAACAGTCACTGTTTGCAAAATAATATAAAATTGTCGATGAAAATAAAATTGTTATGAGAGACGATGCAAGATTTCTCACCTTGCTCTTTGTTCGCGCTCCCCCTCCTTGTCCGGTTAATAAAGTCCATCAAAGGTTACTTTCAAATGGACGAACATTTTATTTAAGCAAATCCAGGTATGAACTACAGATCTCTTTCACTCTTCTGAGATAGAAATATACATATAAGCACAGCACTAAACAGTACCTAAAATCTTCTGAGAAGTAGGAAATCGCCGCCTAAAATCGGCTAAAATCGCACCTTCGATCGTCTCCGAATCGCGATAAACTTATGGAAATCACCATATGAAGCCAATGGCAAGCATCTAAGGCCAGTATGAGATCTTGAAAATTCTCCAAATCGCTGTCCTCAATGTTTTTCAGAAAAGGAAACAATATTTTGATCCCGGGTTTTGATCCATCATCTCTCTCACGAGATGCGAACTCGACCGTGTCACGATTGAAATGAGGCACAAATTTTGTTTTACCCATGAACCTTTGTGGGTCGTGACGCACACCGCCTGATATAACCCCAAGATTAAGCTTTGAGGTTAAATGTTGCAGGTATACTCCGACGACAGCGTATTTTGCGATAATATTGCCAGATGTTAGAGGACTTCGATTTTATGCAATGAAGAAGGACACGCTAATTCATAACTGCAGTCCATGACAGAAATTGTATTACCTCAACGAACCTTTTAATATATGATTTCGTTTTGTTAGTGTTTAAAGCCCGAAAGAGTTTTTCCTAATCATATACAGACGTTGGCAGTTCGAACCTATGACAAGGAATGCCAAGAAATTAACGATCACATTCACTGAGATAAAAGTTGTTATTTTCAAAAGATGATAGTAAGTTTAGCCGATTAATTGATTATGAGAAAGTTCTTATCTATTTGGAAGTTAACTACAGTACGTTAAAGTCTACTGTTTTAAGCTTAATTTTGAAATCGTAACTAAATAAGACACTGCGATGAGTTGCAGCTGTGTTTCTTTGACTTAATGAAATTCAAGTTTTAATAACGGTATGTGGAAATTTTATTTTTTGTTTGCTTTTATTTGATTTAACAAAGTCTTGAAAGAATTTTTTTCATTTAGATTTTATGTAATTATTAGATTTTAATGTGATTTTCTGTAATAATAATAAAATTGAGACAATGATCCGCAAACATGAGTCCAAGCCATTCCTATTTTTCTTTCTGGATCATTTGCGGTCGACTTTGGGGATCACGTGCGGTCTCGGGATCATTTGCGGTCGGGGATCACTTGCGGTACTGTACACATACCTTCCATAGCATGTTCAGGAAATAATAAAAAATGTCCCATATACTCGAAATGCCTTAAGTTACTCGGCTAGAATGACCAAACATATCATATATCAAAATTTTATAGAGCAGCTCGGAATGCATTTGTAGAGCTTTACAAGCACCGAACTGATAGCCTGCAACAAGTGTTTAGGCGGCATTTCGGGAGAAGGCCGTGGCTTGGTGCCCCTGTTGTTTCCTTCATATTACGATTCTCGACTTTAAACAAGAAAGTCGTCGGAAATCAGGAGAACTGCATTGTGGAAGAGAATTTAAGACTAATTAAATCATATGTACTACGGGTGTATATATACACACAGTCACCTTACTTGTATGATTTCAATGCGCTCAGTTGACTTTCTAGGTTCGTACGAATGATTCTTCAATTTGATTCAGTATTGCCAAGCTCGGTTTATTAAAATAAGACGGAACATGTTAGAAATTAATTGCACTTTTTGTTTCAAAATGACATCTTTTCAGTGACATTGTCGCTATTGCTTAAAAAAATGAAGGACAGGAAGGCAAAGGAAATAGAAATGGGGTGGTGGAGAGGGGGGGGGGGGGGGGGGTGTTTTGGGTAACTGAGGCCTAGATTTGCACTTGGTAATGATTAGGATAATATCCTTATTGTTTTGAGAGCTGTTGTCCTCGATCGTCTCCGAACCAGAGACGATTATGAATACAGATGTGCTATGTTCACTGGTGTTCAGGAAGCTAAGTGATGTATAACTATCAGTAACAAGCAAAAAACTATTTAGAACCCCAATTTTTCTCTTACAAAGTCTTGTAATCACCAGGTTCTCGATATTAAGTGTCAAGTGATGTATAACTAATAGAAAGATTTAGCCAGGGCTAAAAGCGAAGCTCCCATTGATAAATTTATTATTTAAATCAAACAAAAAACTTGTAATCCACAAATCAGTTAACTTAAGGGGAAATTCATATGACTTTTGAGGGAAAGGCTAAGCGATTTTAGAGTGAAACATCTTACATCGAGTTGATAGCCATATAAAACACCCCAAAATGGGAATCATCTTCGATCACATTCAAGAGTCGTAATGGCTCTTGATCACAGTGGATTATACCTGGAAAACAAATCAGGGCTAAGTTTTTGCTTTCGACAAGTTTACTTTACAAAATCTTGCCAACAAATCCGGGGATATGTAAACCAACCTTTTATACTTTTTACACATCACATCTGAGGTGAAACAGTACTTTTTATCATGCAGACCTCGGACAGAATGCAGTACTTCACAATTTTTCAAGACAAATTGCACTCAGTCAATATTCAGGACGATCAATTGTGGGCTTTTAGCGAAACCGTTAAAAAAATTCCAAAATCACCTACACGGCCAGCCAGTTCTCACTTTTGACGAGCGCCAAATTTGCAGTGAACATAAATAGAGTTATGCTTCGAGACAAATAATTTATTTATTTATTTATTTTTTTATTTAAGGGTTTTATAACGATGTGTAATCTTGAAAAGCGTTTGATACGCGCGGCAAAAAGATAACTCCTGCAAGCGATGTTCATGAACGACTGAAAACAAACAGCACAGCGATCAACCTCGTTCCCAGGTTCTCTCTTCTACCCTTCGAGAGACCCTGGTTGGGTTTGGTCACGTGTCTCCCAGAATCTGGAAGATTACAAACAAACGACTTGGGGAAGGGGCGAGTAAGTGTGAGATTTGTCTCTACAAAGCGTAGACGTCGAGGTCAGTGGAAACTGTGTATCCGACCTTGTCTAAAGGGTCCTGTTTTTTTATCGTTCCCGGACTAGTCAAGACAAAACCTCGAACGCCGAATCCTTTGACAGCGAAAGCGTAACTTCCAGTAGAATATCTGGATGTTTATCGGATGTTGCAAAGGAAATCACGGATTCTTCACTTGTGCAGTCAAAAATATTTTAGGCGGTTGTATTCATACCGAAACGCAGTAGACTTGAATTGCCATTTCCAGTCCGGGCCACATCCAGAACTGGGTATATGCTTTCCTGTCATCTGATTGGTTTACACAAATCCAAAACATTGCTTAGACCGCAAAAGGACTAAGGCCTAGAGAAAATGGCGGCGATGTCGCGTCGAAAGCCGCTCCAAAGATACTCATGATATAATAGAATCTTTCCGATCTACCGATCTCTCGACTTTTAGAACTTGCGGAAAATTCCATCTAAGAGTCGTTTTGTTTATTTTTCTTTACTGGAATGACGTGACTCACAGAAGCTCGCGAACTATCAGCTTTAATCAGCAACCTTGTTTACGACTTCTTCGCAAGAAGTAGGCCGCCTGATCTTCTCACTGTCTTCTCGATTCAGGAGAGCCTAGGAAAGTGAACGCTACCTTATAGCGTACATATATACCCGAGAGAAGCGTAATTTTCCCTTGATTTCTCTGATTTCACAAGGGCTGTTGAGGAAATGTAAATTTCCCGACATTCTTATTTCAATGTGCATTGGGATAGTGAATATTATATCGACATATTGTACATTAAGATTTTCTTAGTTAGTAGTTATTTATTATAGGATTTTTTCAGTGATGTTTGTTATATTTAAGTCTTAGTTTAATTAATGTGCACGGCTCTTTAGAAGACCACTTTTTAGTGACAAGGATTCCGTGGTTAAATGAGATTTATTTCTGAAAGAAATAAGTGGTTTTATGCTGAATGTGACTGATTAATAGTTTACTTCTCCAGCCACCAGCAAAGGAGGGTTCTCCTGTCATCCGGGTTATTTGTCACGAAAGTGTCATTTATGTCACGGGTCATGTAAGGGAGGCACAAGGCCTCACAGAAGCGAGGCACAAGGCCTCCTTCCTCGCATTACAAGACAGTCAGAAACATTTTTTCCCTCCCTTCCCTCCCGTTAGCTTTATTTTTCCCTAGGGAATGGCGGGTGTGCCCTCACCTTTGCTGGGATAATGTTCTTCTGTATCTGGTTTTTTCAGCTTTATATGTTTTAATTTAATAAACGGCCACTCCCGTGGCCAAAATATCCCATAATGGGTTTGTGATTATTTTGTGTCCCAGCAAACAGAGCTCACCCAAAGCATAGACTCCGCCAACATCAATAACTCTCGTAATATTTAAAGAAACATGAAGCATAAATTAAGTTATTATTTACTTACTTACTTACAAACAGGTTTACATCGTTTGAATAACGGCAGCTTATTTGTTTGAAGTGCTTCAGTTATTATCAGAAGATGATGTTTCAGGTACTTTAAGCAAGTTCTTATAACATATTCAGGGTGACCCAGATTGTATGAATTCCTTGCTTATAATAAGAAAGTAGGAAATAAACATGTGAATGTTTATTAATTGTTCAGTTTTAAAAATTGTATGTCACTACAGTTTTGATTTCTAAAAGAAACCATATAACATTTTAACATCAGCAGATACTTCTGCTCTTCTGTTTACAATACAATTGTTGCAAGATTTGTATTTTGAACACAAGCATAGGTTACAATCATTCCATTAAAGGTTAAGCAAATAACACCACTCAGTATAAAACAGTCACTTTATTATGGTTCCCCTATTGTATTACAACTGCATTTTCCTCTTTCAAAGCTTCATTGTCATAAGCTACAAGAAAAAATAATTATGAAGTTAGTAATAATATACTATATATTATATTATTGTGTCACTCGACACAAACCAACAGTGTGTCACTCAACACAAATAAACAGTCAGGATGGACACTTATATTGATGTTAATGATAGCTATATTTTTTTGACAGCTACATATATTTTTTTTCATATCATAGGGAAGATATCACTATTTTTTCCAAAGAGCCACTCATGCCAAATTCTCCCCATTTCCTCCTGCTATTTCTCTCTCAACAACTTATGCAAAATAATTGCCGATAAGAAGTAAAGTAGATACTACCAAAATACTAGAAAGAGGCTACAGAGAGTTCAGAACATCAATACCCATAAATGACTGGTCAAATAAACTTATATATATAGACACATACAACAGACCAAAACAAAAGCTTCCGGATTTAAATGCATTGAGGTTTTTTTTTAAAATAAGCAACAAATAATATAAAAAAATTGACCAAGTATTCTTTTAAACCCTTATTACAAAAATTACATGTATCAAACTGAATTTTGTACTTACTCTTATTTCCATGTCTTGAAATCCATCAATGAAAGACCCGATGGACCTAATTAGTATGGATAATAACATGATTTGTAGTGATATGTTTCATCCACTTCTGTGTAGTGGGTTTTGCAAGTCGACACTTTGGTTCTTCAGTTCTTATTCTTAAAAGAAAATAGAATATTTTTAGTTATTATTGATATTGTTAAGAGCCCGCGATAAAAGTAAAACTCTGATGTGCATGGGAATGGTTGTAGACACAAGTGTAAGACCTGCCTTCTTTATTGTTGTTGGTTTTGTATTGAAATACATCTAGAGTGCTACCGTTAGCTGTAACTTCTGTGCTGTACGGCCTGAAAGTAGCTCTTGTCTTCAGTAATATTGCTAAATTCCTTCTGTGTCTGACTAGAAAAAATCTTTTTAAAATAAAACAAACAGAATCTATGAAAGTGGAAATAATCCTCACAGTTAAATACTACGGTTTTTATTCTTACATGTTTGTGTGCCACCCAAACCTCCAAATGTAATATTATTACTGGAGTGAGGCATTTTAAGAGTCAAGTGTTTTGTCCAAGAACACAGCATGGTCAACTCAGCCGGGGCTAGCACATTCCTGGAATGCTCGAAGTGGATTGAAGCCCGCTGACAAACTAACCACAAGGCTATTGCTTTTCCAGCATATATATTTGCAGTACAGCAACTATAAATTATCTTTATTAACAATTTTGGTAAGAGTCTACTTCAACAATACCATGTGTTAAAATTAGTACTGTCTCGGGCAACAACATTTCCCTTAACTACACATGAAAACACATTATTTCTCGCATGTGGTGAGGTTGTAAGTTTGACTCGTAGCAGCAATCTCCAGTCTTTCCTGACATTTACCGTTTTGTTATCTAAATAATCTGAAATAATACAATCTGTCGCACTATAAAAGCAAAGTACTTTTACTTAGTTGTTCAGTTGGTAGCAGTACTCAGAATACCCGGCCCGACTCCTCGGAGCTTAATGTCGGTCCCACAGGTCTTCTCGATCGGTCAAACAACAATGGAAACTAAATTTCTGCATTGCTCCTTGGACCAACCAACGCAATCTGGACAGTTCGGGGTTTTCGATAAAGTTTTGTCACCCAACCGGCATCTTTATGCCAAAAACACAACGTGCTTTTCCACCACACTGCAATAGAATATAAAATGAACATGGCGTTACAAAAATTCGCACATCGCGCAAACTCACTATTGCAAATTCAAACGCACAACACTATGTGAAAATGCTTTGCACTACGACAACAAAACCACCATTAACAAGCAAATTTTATGTAGATTTCAAAAAAATTTTTTTCAAAGATCCAAAAAATGTTACACACCTTTCTATCTTCAGATGTTTTGCGCCTTGTCAGGTAAATCTTTGTGGAGAAGCACTCCCGTTTTCAGCCGTTTTACCTCCAGAGAACACGCAAACCTCGCCGGTTGCCATTTTTTTTACACTCATGTGCTTCCTCATCATTCAAAGACAACGCTCTCAAGGTACTGAGGGAAAAGGTCATTTCTGGATCGTGTCCCTTGGTTTGGGCGCCATGTTGAAAATTTGGGTGACGTCATCATATATCCAGTTCTGGTTGTGGCCCGGACTGATTTCTATGTTATGGAGGCCACCTTTAGAAAGCAAACGTATGTATTTTGAAAACTATGATTATGCAGTTCGAAGGGGAGCCTAAAAGATGTATCAAGCGTTGCCGTCTTCGCCGACCTCGAAAATATTAAAATCAAATAGAAGCAACAGGAAGAGAGAATACGCCGCCCGGACTCAGTTTGATTGTTCAAATGAAAAGAGGTAAACAGAATCTTAGAGGAGTATATTTTTATCCAACGGCTCTGTGTTGTATTTTTGTCGTCGTTGGACCGTGAATGAAAAATGAATCCTCTGCATGCTCTCAATATAACTGCTATGTTTTGTCACCGCTAATGGTTTAGGTTTTGCATGTACTAATTCGGGCCGATTACCAGCCGCTGTCACCGACAAACATTGATTCTTTCAATGCAAGTTCAACAAACAGGGATTTCCCCTTCAATGCGGATAAACACGCGCTTGTGTCTTACTCAGGATCGTAGATTTTAGTATCTAATTGATGTCATCGGTTAACTGCGATAACACGAGTTCTTTATTTCTCCGCTGGTAATTCGCTTGTTTATCTGGTGGTAGCTCTGTTTAGGCAGAAATTTCCCGAATTTCAGTTATAGTTGGAGGCTTAGCAAATCTGTCTTGCCCTTTCGATCATTGCGTGAACGGTGAAAACCAAACCAGACAAAAAAAAAATTGAGAGACAAAGGACTCCTCCCTCGGAATTAATTTTGTTCTGGGACCACGTGACCAAACCCAACCAGGGTCTCTCGACGGGTAGAAGAGAGAACCTGGGAATGAGGTTGCACAGCAATTTAAATTGCAAGAGAGACTACTAACAATCACTAAAAGAAATATAATTCGGTTAAACATTTACAAAGACAACAATTTTCATTCACGAAGATAAGTATTAAAGCGTTTCGAAAAATCCTGAGTCTTATAGCTTAATAAGTTTATGTTTTAAGCCGGCCTCGCGGTGTTTGCTTTTCTCAAAGATGAACTCGAGGCAAGGAAATCGCTCAAAGTTTTCTTTCTACAGCCAAATTTATAACTAAATATTCTTCGGAACGTTTTCTTTCTATTTACGGTGAGAAAATATATCTAAAGGCTTTTTAAAGTTCTTTTAGGGTCTATCAAACCTGATATTAGGTCGGTTCATAGTCTCAAATCTTACAAACGTACATAAACTTGCCGCATAGAGTGTGCTCGACTACATGAAATTAGATATAAAAAAAAAAACAAACATCAAATACAATCATTACTCAGGCTTACCATTCGAGATGCAACTCCTAAAAGCCATCAAGTAACGCGGGAATCGCTTGAGAATTTTGAATCGTTATTAATACGCATCAAGCAAGGTGAAAAACAAAAACGATGCCATCCGAAATCGGATTTCCGACTTTGACAAGCGAAGTATCTCTCAACCAAAAAAACAATGAAAAAACTAGCCATGAATAACAGACTTGATAGCAGCTGTAGTTCATTTTGTACATCCAGTGGAAAAGACAGTTAAAAACATCACAAGTTGACACAAAACTCTGTTAGCTTCAGCTGTCAAAGTAAACAGGTTTCAAGATGCTGCATAAATTTTCCGCATGAACTCACCTGTCAAGTTTTGACCAATCAGAGCATGAAAATCGGGCGTAGAGCGTGACCAACGCGTGACCTAGGTAAGAAAAGGTCTTCCCCACCTGTATTTTTAAATAACTTGCTGAATTTTCGCGTCCATAGTTAGTTTGAAATCAAACTCTTAATAGTGCGAGGCCATCATGATATAAACACAGCATATTTCATATAAACTAGAAAAAAATAAACTTGAGCCCGCGATCATTTTGAAACCAGTAACTTGTCAGCGGATAGCTTCAAAAAGTACTCGACCTAGATGGGTCGACACCTGAGCCCGCGATACGGTCAGGTGATACTGGTCAGCGGATACCTTCCTTTGACAGCTGTCAATTGATCATTGATGTGCAGTATGTGTGCAATATCAGTCTTCCTGTGTTCCCAAACTAGCTAGAAAGTGTGAGATTGAACATTGGTCTCCCTGTGGTGTGGACGGACGGGCGGTGTACGGTCACGTGATTACCAAATTTTCTGGGATAGATAGATTTACTAAGCTATGGGGCTCCGCCCACGCGCACGCTTCGCGCACGCGTGGAGCTCCGCTATCAGTAACAAGCATAAAAAATATTTAGAACCCCAATTTTTCTCTTACAAAGTAAGACCTCATGCGCTTCGAACAAAACACTAACAGCGGAAATAATCAACTTTAATTGATACCGTAAAATTCCGAAAATAAACCTCTCCATGTATAAGCCCCTCCAAATATAAGCCCCCCCAAACCGGTAACGCAAAAAATCCTCCGTTAAATCGCTCCTCCGAATACAAGCCCCCCGGGGGCTTGTACTAGAAAAATTGCCCTTAAGGTAATTCCCTTGAAATTGTTCTACTACCAAACTTTTTTTGAAACTTGGCATAATGTATGGAACGCCAAACGCGACAAAAGTGTAGAAAACGAAAATATAGGTTGCATCACTGAATATATGCTGCACTCTGTTATAAATGGGCTGAAAATTGCTTATATATAGCTTACCGTGAGGCAAATACAGGTTGTAAATTTGAACATATATATGTGCCACTTAAAAATCGATATGTTGTACGGCCTAAAATATATAGGTTGAAAATATCGATTTGCTTACCGATTCACTCGCTCTTCCGAAAATCTTCGGAACGAGACCGACGCGCGGGTCACGAAACCGTTTCGCGTAGATATCACATGTCACGTCGTCCGCTGCAAACAAAGCTGCAGGGGCCTACCGTTTCGCGCCAAAAGTGTTCATTCTGCGATATATTCCTAAGTTGTTGGGACTGTGAAAGGGAGTTACTCGCAGAATCACAAGAAGACCGTAAGATAGAATAAAATAGTGCGATAGGACACTCTCAAAGTTCTTGCCATTGCTTTCCAACTGTAGTGTCTCTCTTGGAGCGCATCAAGCTGACGACCAGTGATAACAAACCTTGGCCTTCCATGACTACGCATCGTTTCAAGCTGATAACAAACTGCAGCTTGGCGATCCTCCCATGAATCGTCCGCCGAAATTTTATTTGAGTATGCATCGTAGAATGATCGCATTGCAAATCATCCTCTCTGTCCGCATTGATCGTAGCTGATCGTACTCCATGAATTACACGCCCGACTGACAAGATGGTTCAGTAAATAAAGACTGTCCCCTAGTCTCCTGAGAACACGTTCGATTACTTCTAGCTGAGTGTCGTGTAGGTGTCGACGGGCCTGTGAGATAATGCCAGGAATTCTGTCGAAAAAATCGCCGATATAAGCCGCATCCATGATAATCGATCATCACCCCAACATGGCGTCGTCTCCGTTTCTCTACGCGAAATGACGCAAACGGTTTCGAGACTTGCGCGTCGGTCTCGTTCCAAAGATTTTCGAAAGAGCGAGCGAATCGGTGAGCAAATCGATATTTTCAACCTATATATTTCAGGCCGTACAACAAATCGATTTTTAAGTGGCACATATATATGTTCAAATTTACAACCTGTATTTGCTTCACGGTAAGCTATATATAAGCAATTTTCAGCCCATTTATAACAGAGTGCAGCATATATTCAGTGATGCAACCTATATTTTCTTTTTCTACACTTTTGTCACGTTTGGCGTTCCATAATAATGAACATTCATGATATGAACATAAAAAAAATGCAATAAAAAGATGGGTCACCGTGCTTGTTTACGCGTCAGCAGGCTCTTAAACTAGGGTATTTTCACTGGTTGCGTGTTAAAAATTCGAATCCCCTTCTTACAAAATAAAGTCTTTGTTACTTGAAACACACAAAATTTTATCTTGTAAATAAAGCTTCTTTTATTCAAATAAACACTATTGCTTCATTTAATTCGTTTTTGAATGCCTGGTGGTGGGGCATTGCACTTTTTCGGACAGTTCCGTTGTTAGCGTGAAGTCCTCGCCTTGACCCAAATACAGCAAATACGAAACTATTTTCCCCCCAAAAATCATGTTCTGCTATCAAACTTTTTTTCTTCTTCAAATATGTTTTTTATTAGACTGTTCTTAGGAAATACCTGGGAAAAAAATCGGGGGTCACCGTGCTTGTTTCCTCCAGGTGTTCTGGATGGATAATTTGCTCGGCGGGGACTGGGGCGAGATACAAAATAACGCCCATCGTGTTCGAAGTATGTACTCGAGATCAAGCTTGTTTTCGGTTGTTTTTATGTGTTTGATATCGCCAACACAGAAATTCAAACTTGAGGAGAGTACATTAAATACCAAGGTA